>PVIY010026802.1:22857-35055 GCA_004026745.1 Myrmecophaga tridactyla | reverse complement strand
CAAAGAACAAACTTTTTATTTTATTGATTCTTTCTGTTGTTCTTTTGTTCTCCCATTCATTTATATCTCCTTTAATTTTTGCTATTTCTCTTCTTCTATTTACTTTGTGGTTATTTTGCTGTTTTTTCTCAAGTTCCTCCAGTTGTGCTGTTAAGTCCTTGATTTTTGCTCTTTCTTGTTTTTTAATATAGGCATTTAGAGCAATAAATTTCCCTCTCAACACAGCCTTTGCTGCATCCCATAAGTTCTGATAAGTTGTATTCTCATTTACATTCATCTCCAGATAGCTACTGATTTCTCTAGCAATTTCTTCTTTGACCCACTGGTTGTTTAAGAGTGTGTTATTTAATCTCCTTATATTTGTGAATGTTCTCATTCTTTGGTCATTATTGAGATCCAGTTTCATTCCACTGGATCAGAAAAAGTGCTTTGAATAATTCAATGTTTTTAAATTTATAAAGGCCTCTTTTGTCCCCCAGCATATGATCTGTCCTAAAGAATGTTCCATGAGCAATAGAGAAGAATGTATATTATTTTTTGTGGTTCGATGACCTATATATGTCTGTTAGGTCTAATTCATTTCTCAAGGTATTTAACTTCTCTATTTCCTGGTTGATCTTCTGTCTGGTTGTTCTATCTATAGAGGAGAATCATGTATTGAATCTCCTACTATTATGGTTGAAAAATCTATCACTCTCTTCAGTGCTGTGAATATTTGTCTCATGCCCTTTAGAGTTCCTTGATTGGGAGAGTGAACATTTATGATTGTTATATCTTCTTAGTAAACTGATCCTTTAATTAGTATAAAGTGTAAAATGATATCTTTACATTTAAAGTCTATTTTATCTGATATTAGTATAGCCACTACAGATTTCTTTTGGTTAAAAGTTGCAGGGAAATTTTTTTTCCATCCTTTCACTTTCAGTCTTTTTGTATCCTTGTGTCTACGATGAGACTCTTGCAAGCAGCATATAGTTGGATTATGTTTCATAATCCATTCTGCCAATTTGTATCTTTTAATTGGTAAATTTATTCCTTTAACATTCAAAGTTATTACTGAAAAAATGTTTCTTGAATCCATGATCTTATCTTTTTTATTTTATTTGTCAGATCTATATATTGTTTTAAATTTCTCTTTGCATTCTTTAAATTACCCTTAGTGGCACTCTTCAATTCTGTGCCCTCCTCCAACCCTCTCACTCCTGTCTTTTTTTTTTCAGCTGGCAGAATTCCTGTTAGTATTTCTTGTAGGACTGGTCTCTTGCTGATAGATTCTTTAAGGACTTCTTTGTCTGTCAAAAGTTTAATATCTCCCTCAATTTTGAAGGACAATTTGGTTGGGTACAGAACTCTTAGCTGAAAGTCTTTCCCTTTCAGGATTTGAATATATCCTAACACTGCTTTTTGATCTCCAGGGTGCTAGTTGAATAGTCTGAACTCAGTCATATTTGATTTCCCTTGTATGTAGTAAACTGTTTTTCTCTTGCTGCTTTCAGGATTTTCTGCTACTCCTCCAAATTTGACAGAGTGTTTAGTATGTGCCTTGGAGAAGGCCTATTTGGATTTATTTAGTTTGGAATTTTTTGGGCTTCTTTGACTTGAATATGTATGTCCTTATTGAGTGTAGGGAAGTTTTCCCCCATAATCTCAACTAGTCTTCCTAGTTCTTTACTCCTCTCCTCTCCTTCTGGCACACCACTGATTCTTATATTTGCATGCTTTGTTTGCCTATCATTTCCCCGAGTTCCAGTTCAATTTTTTCAATCTTTTTTCCATTTGCTGTTGAGTCTTTGAAGTCTATTATCCTGTCCTCTAAATCACTTATTCTTTATTCTGTCTTTTCAAATCTGTTGTTGTGTGCCTCTAGTATGTTTTGTATTTGGTCAACAGAGTCTCTAATCTCTGTGATATCTGCTATTTTGCTTTCAAATTGCTCCTTATGCTCTTCTACTGTCTTCTTGATCTCCTTTATGTCATTTGCTATCCCACTTATTTTATTAAGTAGAGTTGTATGAACATCTTTGATTAGTTGTTCCAATGTCTTATTCTCCTCTGGTGTTTTAATTTGGTCATTAGGCAGGTCTATATCTGTCAGCTTGTGATATGCTTAGTGATCTTCTGCTGTTTTTGTGGCATTTAAATATCATGATTGATTTACTTTGGGAGTTGATTTATTTCAGTAGTCTAAGGTCTTGTTTTTGTGGGATGGTTGTACAGAGAGCAGGGCACAGGGTGGGGCGCTCAGTGTTGGGATTTGTTTTGGGGTAGATGTAAGTACAGGTTGGGGATGTTCCACTGATTCTTGTGAATGTGGGAGCCCAGCGGCCATGGAAGATGTAGGTGTGCAGGTGCACCAGTCTGGGGGTTCGTAACCCTGGTGTGTGCTGATCTAAGGCATGGGGTCCTTTGTGCACAGGCATAGAGCTGTGGCAGCAGGGAGGTGTATGACTTCATGGATGGGGGGAGATTTCACCTGGGCATTTGAATACATATTTACTTAAAAATTAATTATTGCAAATTCCATTTTTGAAATTGATTACTACATATTTCATGTTTAATAAATCATATTTTCTGTGATGATATTTTTGGCATTGTACATTACATCATTCCACAATCCACTATGCAAATCCTTGTATGATCACCACCTGCTTTGCACCAACTCCTGTGGCACTGCCCAGCTGCTCATAGATTTCCAGCTGGGCTCTGTGCTTTGGTGATGGGAAAAGAGCTGTGTTTGGCAGGGCAAAGGAGACTGGTAATGGCACATCCCTACCTCTTTCTGATGCTGCTCTGGGACTCTGGATGAAGGTGTAAAGGAATCTTAATCAAACAAGACTTAAATCTTTGTAGATTAGGAAAAACTACTTTAGATGCACACCGAAATAGCTGTTATTTCCAGAAATATTATGCAGAATATTGAATGTGATGGGTCTCTGAGTTATGTATAACCACAAGGAAACAAAATGTGGACAAACTGTTTTTCAGTTTGTTGGCATATGTTTTGAATTTGTGTGCATCTGTGTTAATTGTTCATCCTATTACAGGTGCCCAAGGGGAACTTGTGAAGACTGAGTCTCCTGTTTCCCTGCCTGTCTTGCCAGGTCTGATGGTTACCATCATCTGCAAGTCTAGCTCTAGTATTTTATCCAGTCTCAACCACAAGGACTACTTACCCTGGTACCAGAATGGGTTAGTTTGCATGCTACCAGATGTGGTATACCAGAACTGGAATGAATTTTTAAAAAGGGAATTGAATAAGTTACAATTTTACAGTTCTAAACTATAAAAATGTCTAAATTACGGCCTCCAGGGAAAGATACCTTAATTCAAGGAAACCTGACAAGTCAGGAACACCTCTGTCAGCTTAACAATCACATGGCTGGCATCTGGTGGGCTCTGGTTCCTGGGTGCCATTGCTTTCAGCCTCTCTTCCTATGAGGGCTCTTCACTTTGCTTCTCCAGGGCCAGCTTTCATCTCTTGGCTTCCCTTAGCTTTCTCCAGGTTTTGGCTTGCTTAATATGTCATAGTGACATCTGATAGGCTCCAATCATCTCCAAACATCCAGGTCTCTGTTATCCAAGTGTCAGTCTCTGTGTCAGCTCTGGGTTCTGTTGACTCTAAGGATTCTGTTATTTCTGACTCTCTCTAAAATATTTTCTCTTTAAAAGGATTCTGGTAAAATAATGAAGACCTAACTGAAATTAGTGGTGTCACATCACCATATAATCAAAGGTTTGCACCCACAGTTGTGCATCCCACATCTCCATGGAGATAATCTAATGAAAAGATTCAAACCTCCAATATTGAATTGGGTTTAATAGAAATGGCTGCTCCCACAAGATTGGATCAGGATTCAAACATGTCTTTTCAGGAATTCACTATACTTTCAAACTGGTACACAACAGAGGCCAGGACAGTCCCCTAACTGCTCATCTCCTTGACATCTACCAGGTATCTGCAGTCCCAGACAGGTCTTTAGCAGTTGATCACAACAGACTTCTTTCTCAGCATCAGTGGACTCCAGGCTGAAGATGGTCCAATTAGTTCTCTCAGGAGTAGTATGACTTTCCTGTTGTGATTCACCATTGAATACAATCTCCTTCTCTGTGCTGTTTGTCAGTGAGTCTCTTATGGAGTTGTTTCCTGTTCACATATCCCTGGACTTACCTACCTCCTCTATCTGCTTGGGAGGTTGCCTCCTGATTTATTTTCAGGAAGGTTTTCAGGATCTAGGAGATGGTTAGGGGATCTGGTCTCTTTAATCCTTTTTGTGATGGTCACTGTGGATAATGCAGTAAAGATCACTGTTTTAGTTTCCTATTGTTTCTCTAACAATTCCCACAAACATTAGAAATGTCTCATTTACAGTTCTGCAAATCATTAGAGCAAAATGTGTCTCACTCATAAAATACTATGTATTAGTGTCCCCTTATAGTAACCTCAGTGGAAAATCTGCTTCTTGCCCTTTCTAGCTTGTAGAGACCTCCCAATTCCCTGGTTGTTGTCCCTCCTTCATTAGTTTTCATAGTAATCAACACTTCATCTCCTGACTGACCCTGCTTTTGTTGTCACATGTTTCTCTGACCATATTCCTGAGAGTTTCTTTCCTCTTATGGGCCCATATGTTTTTACAGGGGCACCCATATAAAATCCAGCATAATTCACCATCTAAGCATCTGTGTACTTCATGATATTTTCAAAGTCCTTTTTGTCACCTTTTGTAACAGAATGCAGCCTCCTCTCTGGGGGTTCTTAATCTGACTCCCATAACCTTCTGTGTCCCTTACAGTGTCAGTCCCATTGTCAGTATATTCTCTACACATGGATGCGTATGACTGAGTCAAGCAAAATCCCTTCAGCCCTGACTTGTTAGAGGTCCAGGGAGATTTATACTCTTGGGAATCAATATTAAACTTTCATATTTTAATTCTTTCTCAGTCTCCTACTCTTTCACTGTTCCCTGTCATTTTCTTCCACATCAAAGTGTTTTCATGATATATAATCCTGGCCACTTCAGGTTAAAAATCCCTGCCACATATCCTGGACTGCCTCCTTCCCTCCCTTCCTACTGGAACTTCTTTACAGCCAAGACTTTCTGCTTATCATTTTCTGACCATAGTTCTTTGTAGTCATACTCAGTCTCTTTTCCCAATACTGCCTTTTCTTCTAAAAACAAGAGAAAGCATAACCAAAATGATGGACAGACATTTATTTCATTCACACTGAGTCTAAATACCTTTCTCAAATTCTCTAAACCTAAGTGTCCACACACAGGTGGTGGTTTAGAGCTGTTATGTACCCCCAAAAGCCCATGTTCTTTTAGTCCATTCCTGTGGGGTTAGATGTATTGTGGATTGGACATTTTGATTAGGATATTTCATTTGAGAAGGGACCCAGCCCTTTCAAGGTGGGTCTTTATCTCTCATTGGAATCATTTATGAGATATTAAAAGGTATGTGTGCCAGTTTGAATCTGTTGTGGACCCCAGAAAAGCCATGTCCTTTAATCCTCATTCAGTACTGTCAGACAGGAGCTGTTTGATTGTTCGCATGGAGATGTGTCTCCCACCATTCACAGTGGGTTGCTTACTGGAGCCCTTTAAAGCCTTTGGAAAAGGCTATAGAGCCTATTGAGCCAGAAACCTTTGGAGATGAAGAAGGAAAATACCCCAGTGAGAGCCTCATGAAACAAGAAGCATGGAGAGAAAGCTAGCAGATGTTGTCATGTTTGCCATGTGTCTTTTCAATTCAGAGAAAAACTTTGAACATCATTGGTCTTCTTAAACCAAGGTATATTTCCCTGGATACTTTACATTGGATACTTCTAGTCTTGGACTGCCTTGCTTTAAATTGGACATTTTCACAGCCTTAGAACCATGTAAACTTGTGACTTAATATAAAATTCCCCTTTGGAAAAGTCATTCTCCTTCTGGTATATTGTATTCCAGAAGCTTGCAAACTAGTACAGCAGGTAACGAAGGAGAACAGAGGGAGAATTGCTCAGATACATTTTGGAGACAGCCATTGAAACCAGGACCAGTAGGGAAAGACAATCAGACATTGCCATGTGTGGCCTCATGTGACAGAGGAACTCTGGATGCAAACAGCCTTTCCTCAGAGAGCATTTCTTCTTCTTGATGCCTTAATTTGGACATTTTCATGGCCATGGAACTTTAAATTTCTAAGAAAATAAAACCTGAAATGAATTCAACCCATTTCTGGTGTATGGCACTCTGGTAGATTTAGAAAACCAAAATACCATAAGTGAATATGCACTGATCTTTAAAGTATGGAATTCATTTTGTACTGTTCTTATTCCTCCTAGTTCTGGAAACTTAGTTATTTTCCCATGCTATGGGTAGTTTTCACATATGTACAATGGCTGAAATAATTGCATCTATTTTGTAGGAATGCCATGCGGCACAATAAGGCTATTCATATAAATTGCTTTGAGCAATTCCTTGCACGTGGACCACATGTTGGCATTCCCATCATTTCCATGCTACACAAGTGCCCCTTTCTTCTCAGTCTATTATATCTTAAATTTTTGTTACAATATAACTATATCCTCCAAGCTAAGAGTTTTCTTGTTTCTGCCTAACATTTTTGTTGCCATATTTTATCTGAACACTCAGTGTCATGGTGCTTTTCACCTCACCTTATCTCAGTGATTTCAGCCATGGATTTTTAATTTCTCCATTGAAGAGCCATGCTTCAGTCATTAGTCAAGTTGTCAATACTTTAATATTTAGATAATTGTGATAATGACTAGTACCTATGATATATTTCAAACACCTCATTTAATCTTCATTTAACCCAGATAAAATACATTTTATTGGTATCCCCGATGTTGCTGGGAACTGCATATATGTTTTAGAGATGGTTTCTTAAGGCCCGTTCCCTGACTGATGAGACAGGCTACAAACACAAAATCTTTAGATTTTAATCCAATGCAGATTCACAAATCCCAATTCAGGGAATTTGAAACTGTTTGACTATATTTTACCAAACAGTCATATTTTCAATGTTTCCCACCTGATTCTGTTATGCAGCTCATCTGGGAAACAGTGACAATCCTTGCAGAAGATGCATCCTTGTTTCAGTTACACTTTGTGGATGAATTCATTCCATTCTAGGGTAACTTTTATCTTCCTGCCATTCTGAAACAGGCTGTTCATATGCATTTACTGAGATGAATGTCCAGTTGAACTTTTGCTTCAGTTTTCTAAAATTTTCTCTTAAATTATCATTAATCGCTGCATGTAAAGAAGTCATAGGGGATTTAAAAACATTTTATCATGCTATTTATAAATATTTTCCTGTCAGCCTCTGATTCAATTAGGTTATGAATCCCAGTGTGGTGGGGATATCAGCCTCTCTAAACTACAATTGAGTCTGAGAGAGACTTGCGAGAACCTTCTTCCACCCCTGGTCCTTTCCCTTTCCATCGTGGGGCAGCCGGATGCTCCTGGTTGGTGCGTCTGTCCCTGCAGCCTCTTGGCACCCTGCCCAGTTGTGCTTTGCTCTGTGCTGTGCACTCCTCAGTGCATGAAGTGACCAGGTGCACTCAGGGGCTGCAGTGTTAGTGCTGGAAATTAACAGTTAATTTTTTGAAACATATTTTTTGGAGAAAATGCTCAGGAGTCCTGCTGTACAACTGTACAAGTAGTAGAAGACAATTTGTTATCTTACTATAGGGGCGTTTTTTCTTCCATTTAGTGTAGGTGCATATTTTGACACATTACTGTTTGGTAACAGTTTGTTTTTAAATTTCATGGCACCTTTTTAGGGTGCAATATTGTAAACAAATAAAAGTGAGTGCTAAACAAAAAATGACCTACTGAATTTTTCTTTCTCAGTAAGTACAAGATGATAAATGTGTAACTTACATGAAACACTTGCCTCTGGTTACCATATATATGTCTTGGGGCTGAACACATGAAAACTAGAAGTCATTCATCCATGAAAAGATGTTTACCTCCATTTCTTAAGGAAAGATTTATTATAACAACACTGAGTTCAACACAAATTTGCCATTTATATTTCTGAAGAGTTAAATATCACTCTGAAATATGATTTTTCCTTAGATACAAAGAGGGTTCTTCTAAATTTATTTTCCTTAACTTTTATTCCATGTTTTCTTAGGCAAATATGAAATGTAAAGTGGTGCATTTTTGCTTTGTTACATTAACAGAATAATAATTCTGCAAACTGTACAATATGCCTATTTTATATGAATAAACTCACATGCTTCACAAGAACATATTTTAATTTCAATAATGTTTTGAATTTTTCATCAAATTTATGGTATCAAAGAAAAACTTTCAGAAGAGATCATATAATTGGGCCGGAAAAGAAGAAATTAAGTAAGAACTCCAGCAATGACTTAATTTTCAAATTCCATAATTGCATTCTGGAAATTTTGGGCAGACAATTCAATTAGATCCTACTTCACTTTTGTTGAATACATAACATTAGTCACCACAGGACTGCTGTCATCTCTGGATTCATTCATTTTGTTAATGTCCACCCTAGTGGGAGTGAGAATCAACCCTTCACTTGATGCTGCAGAGGTTCTGGTTCCCAAGGAAATATCTGTGGTGAGATGAGTGCTGGAATTTGTTTTTATATTAAAGCAGCAAAGATTGACAGTGAACTTGGAAGTGAGAAGGAGAGTCAGCAGCACAACTGGACTGTTCTTCCCCTTACCCATTTTAGGGAAGAGTTTAAACAAGACACAAAGATCTAGAATTTAATTGCATTAAAGCTCTTTATGGACATGAACCTCTGAGATAACCTTGTCGTCACCCAGAGGGACACTTACCAGGTTTGAGAGGGCTGCTCTGGGTGATGTATGCCTTGACAAAAGGGTCTAATGAGGTGAGGAAAACCAAGTGTCAAAGAAGCATATTTTGCAAATCCTGTCAGGTGTCACTTGCAAAGAGAGAGTCTGAATGTCTCGAGCAGTAGCTATAATGTCACTCCATATGGGGTCTCACTTTTAGGAAGGGTTACCTTATGTTATGTCATTTATGACAGACTCCCTTGGTCCCATCCAATAGTCACTGAGCTATACTAAGGAATCCTTCCATGTGCTTTTCAAATTGTTTTAATTTTAGAATAAGTTCAAGTTTTTTTTTGTAAAAAGGCAGAAATAGAACAGAGAACAGTATTCCTATACACGCTCAACCACTTGCCCCTAAACTTCATATTTACATGATAATGGCATATTTATGAAACTAAGAAATTTACATTGGCACACTCATATTCACTAAAATTCAGACTTCATTCAGGCTAACTGCTTGTCTTCTCATGTCCTTTTCCTTTTCTAGGATCCAATCCAGCACACCACATTGCACATGATTTCTACGAATTTGTTATAGAAAAATTATATGATCTTTAGAGAAGAGTGTCATGGTGACTGGTAATGCAATGCTCCAATTTTAAATGAATAGAATAAAATTGCTTTCTTTCCATCAATATTGTATGAGTTTGTCCACCAATCTCATTATTATGTGATTACTGATGAGTTTTTGCTTCTATGTTAACAATTATCTACATCATTACATTCACTCACTCATACAAAGAAGTAGTTGGGCACCTTCATCTCCCTCCTACAGTGAGGAAAGGGAATCCCACACACCATGAACAGTTATGTGAGCACCTGACACATGGTAAAGGTGGCTGCATGTGACTCAGCCCTAACCACTCACTCAGTCTGATGATATGTCTGCAACAGGGACACTTTATGGTATGCATGAACATGAGAGGATATCAAATTATATATGACACCAAAAGAAAACCAGAGAAGGAAAGAAAAGTGTGGAGAAATAAAACAAAATAAAATAAAAACAAAAGATAAAGGAAACAGGAACAATGAATGCAAAGCATAATTTCTGTTTCAATTTTTTTCTTTGATGCAGTGTTTTTTAGGAGCATACTGTTTAACCTCCATATATTAGTTATATTTTCAGTTCTCCAGTTGTTATTGATTTCCTGTGTCACTTCATTATGATCAGAGAAAGCAGTTTGTACAATTTCAGTCTTTTCAAATTTATTAATATCTTTTTGTACCCCAGCAGATGTTCTATCCTGGAGAATTTTCCTTGAGCATTAGAAGAATGTTTATGGTGCTCTTTTGGTAGTCAATGATCTATATATGTCTGTTAGACCTATTTTATTTATCAAATTATTTAGGTTCTCTTTGTCCTTGTTGATCCTCTGTTTAGATGTTCTATTGTAGAGAGTGGTGTGTTGAAGTCTCCCACTATAATTGTAGAGGAACCTATTTCTCAACTTCAGTTTTACCAGGGCTTGTGTCATGAATTTAGGCCACCTTGATTAGGCATATAAATATTTATGATTGTTTTTTCTTCCTGGTGATTTGTCCCTTTTACTAATATATAGTTTCCTTCTTTATCCCTTTGAGCATTTTTGTATTTAAAGTCAATTGTTTTCTGGTATTAGTATAGCTTTCCCAGCTTTTATTTCATTACTGTTTGTGTGAAATATCATTTTCTGTCCTTACACTTTTGACTTATTTGTATCTTTTTTTCTAAAATGAGTCACTTATAAAAAGCC
This sequence comes from Myrmecophaga tridactyla, assembly GCA_004026745.1. NCBI lineage: Eukaryota > Metazoa > Chordata > Mammalia > Pilosa > Myrmecophagidae > Myrmecophaga > Myrmecophaga tridactyla. Next base: position 24,474 of record PVIY010026802.1, on the reverse strand, counting down.
AACAGTTGGATCTTATATTGTATCCATTATGCCAATATGTATCTTTTTCTGGAGGAGTTTAATCCATTAACAGTCAATGTCATTACTGTGAGTCACCCTTAGTTCAACCATTTTATTCTTATGCTTTTATTTTTCAGATCTATTACTAATCTCTCTTTATCCATTTTTAACATAAAAAGTGCCCAGGCTTAAATCTGTTAGGTACCCCAGAAAACCTATGCTCTCCTAATCCATTATTGTTGGTAGGATGTTTTGAATAGGTTCTTTCCATGGGAATAGGACCCACCCAATTCAAATTTCTGGTTAATGACATTTTCTGGAATCCTTTAGAGAGGATAAAAGGTAGAGACATTTTACAGACAGCTCAAATGCAGAAATGGCCAAGGAGGCACAAGCAAAGATGCACAGAAGGTCAGAGAGAGAAGAGCTAGCAGACATCATGTGCTGGTCTGAATCTGTGGTGGACCCCAGAAAAGCCATGTCCTTTGATCCTCATTCAATATTGCTAGGTAGGAGCATTTTGATTGTTTCCATGAAGATGTGACCCACCCAATTGTGTGTGGTAAGTTTTGATTTGATGATTTCCATGGAGGTCTGTCTCCACCCAATGAAGGTGGAGCTGCTTGCTGGAATCCTTTAAAAGAGCAAACATTTTGGAGATAGTCCCTCTTGGTAGAGCCAGATGAAAGCCAGCAGACACTGTCATGTTCTCCATGTGCCCTTCCAGCTGAGAGAGAAACATTGAACATCGTTGGCCTTCTTTAACCAAGCTATCTTTCCCCAGATGCCTTAAATTGGACATTTTTATAGACTTGTTTTAATTGGCCTTAGAAATGTAACTAGTAACTCATTAAATTCCTCCTTTTAAAAGCTTTTCTGTTTCTGGTATATTGCATTCCAGCAGCTAGCAAACTAGAACACATCACCATGTGCCTTCCCATGTGACAGAGAAATACAGATGCCATCGACATTTCTTCAGAGTCAGGGTATGGTGTTTTTGTCTGGTTGCCTTCATTTGGATATTTTTGAGTTTAGAACTGTAAATTTCTAACTTAATAAATCCCCTTGGTAAGAGCCAATCCATTTCTGGTATATGGCATTCTGGAAGCTTTTGCAAACTGAAAGAGTTATGCATCTTTGATTTGCATATTTTTGGTTTTAACATGGATTGGAAATATTTAGCCATCATGTTTCCAATATTCTTCCTGGCCCTTTACCCACCTCTCCCCCCTCTGGGACACCAATGATGCAAATATTTGCATGCTTTGTTTGGACAATCATTTCCTTGAGACTCAGTACAAAATTTTCCATACTTTTCTCCAGTTGTTCTTTTGCATGTTTAAGTTGCTATGTCCTCTAGTTCACCGATCCTTTCTTTACCCTCTTCAGATTGGCAGTTGTGCTTCTAGAATATTTTTAATTTCATCTACCATATCTTGCATTTCCATAAACCTGCTATTTTTATGTATTTTTTTAAATTCTTCATTGTGCTCTGGTAGTGCCTTCTTTTTATCTTTTTAAAGATATCCTTTATATTTTTATATTTTTAATGTTACTGAAATTAATTAGGAATTTTACATGAATGTTATTGATTAGATGTTCTAAATTCTTTATTTC
>PVIY010026802.1:0-22757 GCA_004026745.1 Myrmecophaga tridactyla | reverse complement strand
CTTTTTAATTTGATCATTTGTATGGCCATATCTTCTTGCTTGTTCATGTACATTGTAATTTGTCATGGTTTCTGGACATCTACCCTGTTGTATCACCTAACAATTACTTGTGCCTTCTTGACTTAAACCTACCTATGTTAACTCCCTCTCCATCTCCTTCAATTTCTCTGCTATTACTTCCCCTCCCTGGTATTATTCTCCAAATCCAAAATCAAGATATGAAGACAGTCCTTCTCAGGTTCAAAATTTTCCACCAGTGATCTTGTCAGCCTGTCTCCTGTCTTACCTACATGACCCACAGTTTCAGTCATACCTTTCACCTGAGCATTTTCTGATTGTAGTTGCGTTGCATGAAACCAGGAACAAGTCTGCAAGCCTCCAGAAACATTTCACAGAAATATATCAAACTGAGGCTCCAAAGTTTCAAGAAGGAGGTTATTTGTCTATGGCCATCGGGCTCACTCAAGTTGCCTCTGAGATTGTGAGCCCCCAACAGAGGTTGACCTCACATCAGGCTACATGCTGATGTACCAAAGGGGAGGGGACGGTACAGGAATTTTCTCATCCTACTACATGCAGTTTCAGACATTCCCAGGGTGAGTGAGACATCTCAAAGGGGAAATGGCCTGAGTAAACAGGGGCATGCGTGCTGTGAGAGGAAATTGCTTCTGAAAACAGGCACTGCCTGCCACAGTTGTTTGGTCTTATCCCAATGCATTTTCTCATTTCTATGTTCATTGAAAAAAAATTGAAAGATAGAAAGGTAATACTCTCAGTCATTTTCTTCCTATTAAGGGCCATTCCCCAATTATCTAACCCTAATTATCAATGTTTGCAAATTCCCCAAGGACTTTCTTCATTAGGTATCATGTTTTTTTTTACATATCTGATTATCTCCTTCACATGTGTCCTTGAGTAAATTATTTATCATCTCAGTGGAAAGGTGTTTCAGAGGTATAATGGATATAAAAATTTCCCCTATTTTGTAGGATTTTTTGAGGTAAAATGGATCGCTACACATAAAATACTTTGAACAACATGTGATAGATAGAAAATATTTGGTTAGCCATTAATAGCATTTTCATGTCTCATTTAAAAATGCCTTTTATTCTCCATTATTCATTACATTTTAATGATTAAATTATATTTCTGAGGCTGCTTTAATAAATTACAGGTATCCTGATGATTTACAATAGCAAAAATAAACTCTCTAACAATACTGGAGGCTGCAAAATTGAGATCAGTATCACTAGTCTGAAATCAAGGTGTCTCTAAGGACACACTCTCTTCAGATGGTCCTGGGGAGAATATATCCCTCCCCTCCATCAGTCATTGTGGCTGCCAAAACCCCTTGTTTATTTGTTTGTTTTTTCTGCATTTACCCAGTATTCAAGTCCACCATCTTCAAATCCCGTTAGACTCTGCCCTCCCATTTCCTTCCCCTCTGAGTTTCTGTAATCCCTGTGAGGACCGTGTTTAGGTCCAGGTATTTTCAGACTATTATTCAGTCTCTGGTGTTTATAATTCAGTCCCAATTTCATTCATTTATCCCATATGCAAAATATATTCTTCCCATGTCAACATCTGAACACATTGAAGCCTCAATGCAATTCCAAAACCTCATCCAAATAACATCACCTCACAATTCTCAAATCATCATCTAAATCATCAATATCAAGTATGGATGACACTCTTATTAGGACCTATTTTCTGACAAAATTCATCTCTCTCTGTGGAAAAAAATAAGGAGAGAACAAGTTTACTGTTTCCATAATACTATGGGGGGTTCATGCTTACTAGAAAAGTTTAAGACATTCCCCTTCAAAAATTTAAATAGCAGCTGCATTTAAAAAGCTCATGATGGTTACAATTACCTTTTATTTGGCCTTTTACTCACATCTTCTGCTCTGTTCTTAGTTTATGTGCTTCCCATATGTGTTCTCTGTGGAGAACAGAGCTCTAATTTTAACCTTTAGTTAAACCTGAGAGAGACCTGTAATACCCCTTATTGCTTTCCTGGCCCTTTACCTTTACATTCTGGAAATGCTCACTCCATGCAGCCTGAGGAAGTGATAGGTGAACTATTTGATGCATCTTTCCTTCCTGTCTGTTGGCACAGGGCATTGGTCTGTGCTGTGTCCTCCTGAAGGCACAAAGGTGACAGATCAGCCTTGATCTGATCAGTAGAAAACATTGGAAATTATAGGTGAGTTAAATATAAACTATTGTTTGAGAGATGAATATTGGTTGAGACACTCAGGAGTTCTGCCATGGAATTGATAAAGGATAATGTGAAGTCTCCTGCTAAAGTAACTTTACCATTTAGCTAACGGTGGTGGTAAAAATAATTTTCTCACCAAATTAGAAAACCAGAGTTGAAGAGATTTTATTTTAATTGACTTGGGTTGACACATGTTCATAATTGTATCTAAGCAACTGGGATGTTCCACTAACTCAAATAGAAACTGCAGTGGTCAAAATTGACAATAATGTGTATATGTATTTTATGTGTTTAACCTCAGATGTTAACATACACACATGCATGAACACACGCACACTCAGAGTGACTGAATAGGGACTCACACAGTGTTGACAGCGAATAGGAACAGAGTAGCCCAGTCCACACCTTTTCACTTCCTTATCACCCATAAGTTAATTTTCAGAAATTTTGAACCCTTGAAGAATTATGTAAAGCAACCTATGTATCCTAAATGCTAATGAACTTTTGATAAGAAATCCTATAATTTTTTTCAAATATTATTCAAAATCATTTTTAGTAAAATCATTTGCATAATCCACAATCATTTGTAGAGTGCCCCTCAGTTGGCACCACAGAGGCTTGGGTCCCAAGGAAATGCCTATGATGAGATGAGTGGTAGCCTTTCTTTTTTTTAAATTAATGATCCAGAGGTTTAATGTGATCTTGGAATTGGGAGATGAGGGTCAGCAGCACAACCTGACTGATTTTGGACTGATCCACTTAGGAAAGACTTTGCACAGAACACAAAGATGTAGAAAGTAATTGCATGAAAGCTTGTCATGCCCATGAACCTATGGGGAAACCTTTGCATCCCCCATGGCCACACTACCCTGGTTTGAATAGTTTTGCTCTAAGGGATTTGTGTTTGGAACAAACAGTCCATTGAGGTGAGGAAAAATAGGGGTCAAAGAAGCATGTTTTTCAAGTAGTGTCCTGCTGTCACTTGCAAGTGAGATGCTGAATGTCAGGGTAAGATCTCTTATGTCACTCCAGACGGGGTCTGATTTTTGGGAATTGTTAACATGTTACATTGTCTTCAGCAGCCCTCACTAGATAATACTATAGTCTCACTCAGCCCTTCCCAAGCATCATTCCATGTTTTTTACATGTTTTTTTTTTGTTTTTGGAGTAATTTTATATTTATAGAAATCTGGCAGATGGTACAGAGAATTCCTACACACCTTCACCCACTTCCTCTCGATGCTGACATCTTCTATAAACATGGTTCATTTGCAAAACTGAGCTATTTATATTGGTAAAATAATATTAACTGGACTTCAGAACTGATGTAGGTTTAACCTTTTTTTCTAATTTACTTTTCCTGCTCCATGTTCCAAACCAGCACAAATTCCATGAATTTGTTACAAGAATGTTGTCTGACTTTTACAGAAGATCATGGTCACTGCAAATGCAATACTCCCATGTGTAATGAACAGCAGAGTATTTTATTGTATACATGACTATTCTATGTGTTTTTCACCAATCTCATTATTTTAACATGAACAATAAGTTTTTCCCCCTTTAGTAGCAATTTTCTAAATCATCATATGCATTCATTCATCCAAAAATGTAATTGGATCTTTCATCAGAGCACAGCAGAGACAATGGGGAATGAACATTACATAGAGCATGACAATTGTTTGAAACTGATACATGTTAAAGCTGCTGCATGTGAATCTACCCTTACAACTCACTTAGTCTGATGTTACATCAGCAACAGAACACATGTGCCAAGTGTTCCCAGGTAAGGGCATGAGGTAGTGAGAGCAAATGCACAGGCAACAGAGAGGTTCAGGTCTTCTAGGGATGTCCCCCAATCACTCCTCTCTATGACAGATACCTGCCCAGAATTCCTTCAACTGTTTGAGAACATGGCCTAATAGTTAAAGAAGGGACAGATTCTGATGTTCTTTGAAGCTAAATTTGTTCTTCCTTGTGTTTTCATAACACAATATCCAGCCCTGATCATATGGATGTGGTCTAATGACAGGAAATTATCTCTGGGTAAAAGGGGCGCAAAACACACTCATTGTACTGGAGGAAAAATAAATCAACATCATTCAGCAATGAAGTAAATGGGATGACAGTTCCTTCAGTCTGGGTGAAGGAATCTCCTTTTAACATGAGATTGATTGATAAACACATTAGTTTTTGTCAGCTAATAACCAGTGAGCAGTTTATTAGCTCTCAGTGCTGTAGGTCAGGAGTCTGGCTGAGCACAGTGTAAAGGGTTCTCTGCTCAGGGACTTAGGATGATAAAATCAAGGAGCCGGTGGGGCTCTGTTCTTTCCAGAGCTTGGACTTCTCTTCCAAGCTGATGTGGTTGGACAGAAACAGTTCCCTGCATGGTAGGCTTGAGATCCTATTCCTTGCTGGCTGGGTGTCCCTTCTCCTAGAGGATACCTTCATTCCTTGTCACATGGCCACTCAACCTCCACAGCCAACATCTGATATTTTCTGCCATGTCAAATCCTAATTATCTATGAACCTTACTGAGTTCTTAGTCTTTGACCAGTACAGCAATATTTAAATGGCTCCTGTGATATGGTCATGACCATTTGAATAATCTCCTTTTCTTAATGTCAACAGATTTCATTTCATATGTAAGTAAAGTCAAACATTTCTTTAAATATGCAAATCAGTTCACAGCAAAATCTAAATTAGTGCTTGAGCATCTGGGATAGGTTTGCACATGCCAGCAACCAGGAAACTAGAGGGCCTCTTAGAGTTCTACTTACCACAGTGCTTTTAATCTTTTATCAAGTGTTGCTTTGCCCCAATTTTAATTTTGGCAGTGGAGAGTTGGGGAAATTTAAATTAAGAAAAATTGTTATATGATTTTAGAGGAGAAGATAGAAGCACTCACTTCCAGATGGCCAGAATGGATAAGGATTAAGCACTTCCCACACATCCTTAGAATGTCAATACACATAAAATGATTTAGAAAGTGTCTACTTAAAAAAAATTAATTCTGTGTAATGTTCCATGGACTCTCACTGCAGTAATAAAAAACTCTCAGCTTTCATCAAGTCTTTAAATTTCCCCTAGGATCAGACCATTGTCTGCTTTTCACAGTTCTATTTTTCTTTCTTAATCATCCAAGACCATATCTTGTGCATATTTGGACATGTTTTTCCCTGAGCTTTGCAAGCCAATTCATACTTCATTCATGCACAATGTCAACTATTTACTCTTCAAAGAGGATGTCTCCATGCACAGTGTTTTAGGTGGAAGCCCCTGACTCAGTCATTTGTATGACACAACCTGTTTCAGCACCGTGGTGTCCAGGACTTTCTCAAGTTCTTTTATAGATGTAGGCGTAGGAAGGATGTTGTATTATACTGAAGCAGGAAACTGTCAATTACAAAGTAGAAATTTCAATTAAGAATATATGTGTATCAACTTCATGGAAAAGCAGAAAAGAAATACGGGACATGAGAGAAACATAAATAAAGTACTGGCATCTTCAAAACCCATATATGTGGTAGAACAAGAGCACGGTGGACCTTTGACTAAGTAGGAATGTCTTCCTGCTGGTTTGCATCTGTGTCACCCACCCCATTCCTGAAGGCCTGGAAATGGCACCCTCAACTAAAGTATTGGGCTGAAAAGGAGACAAACTACAGAAAAATAAATGTACTAGTAATTACAATTGGAACCATATGGGCCTTAGGATGTTCCACTGTCTCAAATTTTTCTCTCTTTCTTTTACTCTGTTCTAGGTGAAGGAGGTTGTATGCAATAAACCTGGATGCACCATGCCCCAATATCCTGCATTAACAGCTTTGCTATGGGGTGCAAATTTCAGAGAAGTAGGATAGGATAAGCTGCAGGCATATACTTTGTTTAATGTCTCTCTCTCCCAGATAATAGAAAGGTTCAAGAGTCCAGGGATTCCATTTTATTTATTCATAATCTAATGTCCTAGGCCTGGAAGGGTTTGTATTGGTATTTGAATAATTCCATAAAATTTTTGGTTTTGGTAGGAATAAATGACAAATCTGCTCTGAGACCTTGGGAGGTGGTGCTATGTAACCTATTACCATGAGGTGGCGGGGTGACCCCTTAGGTCTGTGGATACTTCCTTTGTGATTTGAGAAACTGGTGGACCTAAAGGGCAGTGCCAAGTGTAACTCCTAAGTATCTGGTGACTCATTTTCAGAGACTATATTTGGGTGAGAGCAGTATCAGTGGTATGGTTTTGTACATACTGAGGTGATTTGATGTTAAAGAAGAACTTCAAATACATATTTAAAATTCAGAATAGACTGAGATGGCTGCATAATTTGTGCACTACATCCTCATTCTATCCAATTATATGAATACATTCCACACAGTTTCTGGCACCATATTCTTAAAGGTCAATTAAGTTCAGACATTTTACATTCACTGACACATATATTCAATTACAGAATTAAGACTTTACAAGATGAGTATAGGAAATTTGAAACATAAAGTTGATAATAAAATATTTTAAAGTCAGCTAATTCCTAAAGTTTGTTGAAAATTATAGCGGTCACTTGATTTCTGGGATGCTTGCAGGACTACACTCACATTTCCTGTGGTAATGTTATTTTGTCCCCTTCCTTCCATTATCTGTCTTCACAGCTCACTGCACAGCATGTTTCCCTTTAGACCCTGTGCTGATTTGCATAGACTCCTGGGGTCTCGGCTGCTGCTCAGACTCTATTAATGGGGATTCCCTGGAGACCGGGCCTGAGTTCACCAGACAGTGAGCAAGATGCTGTCATGGTCTCAACTCCTCATCCTCCTGGGGCTCTGGGTCTCAGGTGAGAGCTTCAGAAGAGCAGTCTTTATAAAGCTGGAGAGATGGTTTTCCCATGCAGAGTGTACAGACTATTCCATCTCAAACAGATCTGGTTATATATGATAAATGAGGGAACCTACATTTGGATATATATTTTATATACTGCTGATTTATTGTGTGATCTTGCTCTTTTCTGACTGTAGGTGCCAGTGGGGACATCATGATGACCCAGTCTCCAGCCTCTGTGGCAGTGACTCCAGGGGAGACCGCCACCATGAGCTGCAAGGCCAGCCAGAGTCTTTTCCACAGCACTTACCAGAAGACTTTCTTAGCCTGGTACCAGCAGAAACCAGGACAGGCTCCAAAAAGGCTCATCTACCTTGTGTCCACACGAGATTCTGGGGTTCCCACCCGATTCAGTGGCAGTGGATCTGGGACAGATTTCTCTCTCAGCATCAGCAGAGCCCAGGCTGAAGATGTGGCCACTTATTACTGTCAGCAAGGCAGCAACTATCCTCCCACAGTGCTTCAGCCTTGAACACAAACCTCCTCTCCCAGCTGTGGGGCACTGAGTCCTGCAGCAGCAGCTGCTCCCCCTCCTCGCTCCTCTTCATATTGAAACTTTCTGTCTCATAGTTAGTCTTCCTGTTTTACTTTTTCCTTCAATGGACTCTGTCTTTCCTTCAATGCTTCCGTGTCCTTGTTACTGAAGTAGTTTACTCTACCTCCTTTCTTAGTGCCATTTTCCTTCATTTTTTCCCTTTCCTTTACTTATTCATGCAAAGGCAATTCTGATGTTCTAACCACTTCCTTTGAGGTACGGAGGCGGCCTGGAGCCTGTAAAGGCAGAGAGACAGGAGGAGGGAGAAAAGGAGCTGCCTAGTTAGGAGTTTCTCAGGGGGGAAATGTAAGGGGGGATTCCTGGCACATTGGTATTTAGCATAGTTGGGGTCTGAATGTGCCATGTTTTCTGTCTATTCCCTGCAGTTCAAGTTGTTCTTCTCTTCTCTCCCTGGAGTGAAGGTGGTGAGGAGGAGGGAGTCAGTGTGAAAGGGGCATGAAGGAGTGAGGCTGGCAACTTGGTCAAGGATGGGAAACAGTCTTTGCCAACAATGAGGCACTTTTTTCATATGTGACAGCACTAGGTGTCCACCAAGTTTCTTTCCCCTGGGTATCTATTTCATGTTAACATATTTAGGCTTCCATTAAAGCTAGAATGCTTTACATCATTGCATTAAACAATTAATTATTCAAGTTTTGTTTTATATTTCTGAGTGAATTTATTATAGTTAAGGCTTTTCTTCATTGATTTCTCTTTTCATTTTTCATTTATTAAATTCTAATTGAGAGTCTATTATATACCAAATACACTGCTGGGTATTTGCTTTATAATAATGGCAATAAGCAATTAAAAAAATAAGTCTGTCTCTCAGAGTTTAAATTTGAAGGGGTAGCGAATATTGATGAAAGAAAATCAGGAAATGAATAAATTGATGTAAGATATGCATGTTTGAGGCCAATAAGGAAGTACCTTCTGTGTTTGTGTGTGTATGAATGTTTAACTTATTGTAGTGGAAAGGTTTTTCTGTGTGTGTGTGTGTGTGTGTGTGTGTGTGTGTCTGTGTGTGTTTTTGTATACTGTACGGCAGGGTCACATTTCATTCTTTTTCCGTGTGACTATCCCTTTATTGCAGCATGGATTGTTGATTTTTTTTGCTTTCTTTTTTCTTTTTTTTTGAAAATGCTTGGGCTGGGTATCAAATCTAGGCCTGCCACGCTGCAAGCAAGAATTCTACCATTGAACTACAATTGCATCCCAGGTTACATACTTTTTTTATTATTTATTTTAAGTTTTTTATTTCATTTTTTTATTTACAAAAATAAATGATATGCTTAGAACCAGCAACAATGGATATGTTAGTTAGTTTAACCATAGGCAAATTTAAATAAAGTGTCATGCTTAAAGTAGGTTTTTAAGCAGCGAGATGGCGTGACCAAATTTGCCTTTCAAAAAGATCACTGGTTTTAGTGAATGAACTCATTTTTTAAAAGAATGTCAAGAATAGATGTAAGAAGACCAGTTAGGAAGTAATTTCAGGAATCCAGGAGAGAGATGTTGGTGGGTTGGTCTAAAGTCATGACAGTGGTGTTAGAAAGATGTGGATGGGTTGGGGAATACGTAGTTGTAAAACTGCCAGGAGCTGGATGTGAGGGCTGAGATAAGGAGTATTGTTCATGATGACTCCACTGATTCTGGCTTAGACAACAGGATGTGTGCTGCTCCTTCCCTTGGGTGGCACTGGGCGGGCTTGGCTGGTGTGGAGGTGTAAAGCTCATGAGATAGGGGTCAGGGACACTGAACTAGAAGTGCCATAGAGACACACAGGATTGTTGAATTGAGAACTCAGAAGAGAAGTTTGAACTGACAATATAAATAAATTAGAACAAAATATAACTGTTTTATCAACGAACATGATTATTGATATAATTAAAACTTTCCATTTTTCTGTTTGTTTTTATTTTTTAATTTATACAACAAATGTAAACTGACCAAATACTCTGTCAAATACAGTGCCATTTGAGGAAACTATTTTTCATGTATGTCAATAAATGTGTGAAATTCTATGTATTCTAAATATATATTTAATACTTAAAATTTTATTTTAAAATATGTCAAGGAAAATTGGATAAAGCACACACACATACACACTTTTGATTAACAACAACCTAGTTGTCACCAAGATCTTGTCATGACCTGGCACATTCCTGCCCCACATCTTATTGAGATCCACTCCCCCCTTACCAACCATAACCTTTCGTTCTTAATTTTGCTGAATCTCCTAATAATCACTTCCTTGATTCACATTTTGAAATTCCACATACACATCACAAAATCATATAGTTTGGCTTGTTTTAGAATTTTATGCAAATGTAATCATCCTACACAAATTATTTTGTTGCTAGCATTTTTCATTCAATATTTATAGAACATTTATTCTGTTGTATGCATCTGCAATTTATTCACTTTCGTTGCTGAATGGAAGTTCACTGTGTGAATCCACCAAAATTTATCAAATCAACTCTTTTTTAAACAATTTTCTTCACAAAGCATACATTCCATGGCCTTGAGGGTCCTTTTGATGAGGCCAGTGTGGGCTCCAGGCCTGTTGCCTGCACCTGTGTCCCCACTCCCTCTGCACACCTGCACTCTGCCCCTACCTGGGGCTCTCCTGTGCCCCTCCCATGCCTGGGGGTTCCTTCCTGTTGCCCAGAAACTGCAGACAGTTCTGGCCTGTGCAATCCAGTGAACTTCCCTGCCATTCAGAGGATTGAAATGACACCTTCTCCAAGAAGATCTAAAAGCCAGTCTTGGGGAGGGTCTCCCATTTCCCTGTGTTTCTCTCAGGGATGCATCCTCTGCTCAGATGCCATGTAGAGTTCTTTTACATCTCAAAGTTGCTTCTTTGTCATAATTAAACAATTCTTTATATTAAACTTCCCTTTTCCAAACTGTTGACTCTCTTCCAGAATTTACCAGGCTTTGTGTAGGATCCAGTGCTTCAAGTATTTTGAATTTGCTGGTGAGTTTATTTTACCTGTGGAACATTTTGTCTGGAAAGAGCTTACTTGTGCTTTTCAGAAGTGGAACATAGACATGAAATTACTATTTTTAAAATATATGGATATCTTTAAATCATGTTTTATCATTGATCTCTAGCTCAATAGCCTGAAAGTCATAGAAAATGTTTGAGAGTGTTCTGTGTTTTGAAATGTGTTCATGTTTGCTTGCTGTCTCTGCCCAAGATATTTTTTTATTTTTACTTTTTAGCAAGGACAGGCACTGGGAATTGAACCCAGATCTCTGGCATGGCAGGTGAGAACTCTGCCTGCTGAGCCACCGTGGCCCGCCCTGTAATCATCTTTTATGTAGTTCCATGTGTGCCATGAAATGAATGTGCAAATCTGTTAATGTTTTTATAATGTTTCTGTTGTTTTTCAGACTTTCTTATTTTTATTAAATTTTCCTGATTGTTTTGCAGTGCTGAAATTGGGGATCAGTCAAACCACTTTTACCATTGTGTATTTATAATTCTTCTCCCTACAATTGTTCACTTTTTGCTCTCTGCCTTTTAGAGTTTGGTTTTTAGATAGCTAAAATTCAGATTGTTATATCTTCAGGGTGAATTGTAACATCTATCATCGTGAAGTGAGGTGTTTTCTCCAGTAGTGATTTTTCTTTTAAATCATATGCATTTTGGATATTATTATAATTACCCTATTTTTTTAGTTATTGTTGCAATTTTATAAATATATAAATATTTGGTATAAATAATATATATTTATATCAATTATTTATGTGTATTACTTATATATATAAATAATAAATTATAATTAAATCATAAATATATGTAAATAAATAAATATATACATATAATTTTCCATTCCTTTACTTTCAGTCTTTCTATAGCTTTACAATTCCTTAATGTGTCTCCTTTTAAGGACTAAGATTCTGGCTATGTGTGACTCAAAATGTGATGAACTTTACATTTTAGTTGAAGAAGAAATGATGCTTTCTTTTTTAGTGCATTATTTATAATGTGTTTTAATTCTTTTAATGGTTATTGAATAAATTCTCTCAAATGACTAAATTAATTAAAATCTTTGTGGTGGTTTGTGTGGTGATGTACACCACAGAAAAGTGACTAATTAATCCTGATTCAATATTGGTTGATGGGGTCTTTAGACTAAGTTGTGTCCATGGAGATGTGACCCAGCCAGTGGTGGGTGGGGCCTTGTGAACAGGTGGTTTCCTTGAGGAGGTGTCTCCACTCATTACAGGTGGGGCTTCTTACTGGAGTACTTAAACAGAGAACCATTTTGGAAAAAAGCTTCAGGGCTGACATGGGTGACACAGTTGTCAGAGTCAACAGAAGACACAGATATTTCTAGATGCAGAAAGAATATGCCCCCAAGGGAGCCATTTGAAATGAGATGTTAAAGGATCGGCAGATTCCAGCCACACCTGGCAGAGCTGTGCTGGACCCATCAGCCTTTCTTGAGTCAAGATATCTTTCTCTGGATGCCTTTGCTTGCATATTTTTATAGCTTTAGAATGCAAATTTACAACTTAATGAATTGCCTTTTTAAGAGCCATTCTATTCCTGATATATTGCATTCTGGCAGCATTTAACAACTGAATACAATCTTCAACTATCCTCATGGCTAAAGCAATATCCTTAGATTAGATATTCAGAATTTTACTGAAATTCTGTTTATTTCCCAAATTTTGACAGTTGTTTTAAGTACATTATTTTTCTCTATCTTTCACTAAATATCAGTGTTACTGTTTATGTAATTAATGTGCATTATTATTACACACATTTATCACTTTCCACTTAACTTTATTTCCCAAAGGTTGCAATGGAGATTTTAGATCAGCCTAAAGATCCTTTGGAATATCCCTGGGAAGTTTCTGACAGTAATGATGCTTTCTTTGGTAGTCAAGAAATATCCTGAGTTTGCCTTTATTCTTGATGGATAGTTTTACATTTAGAATTCTAGATATGTAGATATTTTCTTCCAACCCTGAAGATGTCATATTGCCTTTTGCATTCATTGTTGTCACTGAAAAAGTCAGCTCTCTAAGTGTGTTTTAATTGGTATGTGAAAGTTCTTTTGGGTGAAAATGCCCAAAAGCAGGTTGCCAGCCAGGTGCTGTTTCTCACTCCTTTTGAACAAAACCCTTAAGAAGAATTTGAATTTCTAGTCTGGTAATATTTCTGGATTCAGATTTAATTTCCTCCTATCCAGATTTTGTTTAACCTTGTAGGTCATTAAGAAAACCATTTCTGGTCTCTCTGTCCTGTCACCAATTCTGCTGTCTGTCTCTCCAAGTTGTCCTGCTGAGGCTCAGAGGGGGTAGGGCCCACAGGTGTCACCCTCCGGGTGGCTGAACCACTGGGCAAGGCTCCCAGACCCCATGCTCTTGAGAGCAGCTCTCTACCATGTTGACAGGATGTGGTTCTCAACCAAGCCCAGCCCCAAAGCCTGGGTGTCTCACCTTTCTTCAGTAGGGTGGAAACTCCTTTACAGGTCTAAGGTGGAGCCCACACAAGGTGCTTGGGTCACTAGCATTTTCCCATGAGATTCTTGGCCACTGAGCATCAAGGATTGGGCCTTTTAAACCCACAGGGTAAGGGAAGCAAGTGACCACAGTGCAGGCAGCAGCAACATAAAGGTCTTAGTTCTTAGTGGACCTTTGTCCAACTGGTGACCTGCTACCCAGGCAGGAATATTCCCCTCTGTAAAGGCTCTGGCCAGGGAAAATTCCCCTCACTCAGGGATGATGTTATGCCCTTGGAGAAATTCTGGGAGACACAGCTCAGACAGGACAGTCAACTTAGTCCCCAGTCTCATTGCCATCTGCAGGCATCAGGGTGATGTGTCAGACACAGCCAAATGCAGGGCCAGGAGGACTTGCTCTGGGTGGTCTAAGGCCAATGGATTGGGACCTGCTCCTCCTTTGCATCCTCTATATCTTTTCAGAACAAAGGCCAATTAATTTATACTAAATTTGCAATTGTCTCACCCAGTCCTTTTCTCCCTTTCAGGGAACTCCTTCTTCCCTACAGAGGCAGGTAGCCAAATTAATCAGTGTCCAGGGAGCTGTCCCATGCCTCTCTGTAGAATATTGGTCCTTTAATGGATCCACAGCTAGGGGATGGTACCTAAGTAACCCCAAAATACACCAAGGGCAGCAGTGCAATGCAGCACCAATGCATGCCAGCCATTAATGAAGCCTCCCATATGGTGCTAGCTACTGGGACAGCTGATAATTAAGCCAAGAGCACCTGAATGCATTCCCACCTGGGTTTGTTAATCAGTATCAAATCACCCTGCTTCCAAGGCTGATGGTTTTGGATGATATGTGGAAGTTCTTTGGCTGAGAATGAAGAAGCACAACAAGCCAGCCAGACTTGAGTGCAGAAAAGGGCAGCTATATTGACTTGAAGAACATGGAGCTGGAAAGTGGAGAATAAAGGAGGTTCAGGATGCCAAGCTTACCTAAATTTGGTCCCTATAGGGGTGGGGTAACAGTCATGGAAGGGTCATGGATTCTTGGCTCAGAGAGGGAAGTAAGGCTTTAACCACAGATACTGGGTATTACAAGTTTCAAACTACACAGAGCAAAAGCAGAAGTGCAAGGGCCAGGCCTTTTGGAGAAACTGAGTGCAGATTCTGATCATCCAAAGCCTGGGCAGTTACAGGCCTTGCTAACAATTTATAAGGCTTCAGATGGCAAAGGGCTGTCTAGAAAAGGAGCAGCAGGGTCCATTCAGAGAAGCTAAGGGCAGCTCTTGCCATCAGGTCCATATGAAGCTGCAGGCTGAGAACCAGGTTACAAGGAAGGCAGGACAGCTGGGATGGTCACTCAAGAGGCATGCTTATCCCTAGGCAAAAATGATGGACTGCCAAGTGTAACATATTTATGCCACTACAAAGGATTGCTGCACTTTATATATGACTGCATGATTTCCTCTTTGTCTTCGATATTCTGCAGTTTTCTGAGATGTGTCTCATTAACGACTACTATTGACTATTGACTACTTTGGCTTTGGTTTGATGGTACTTGAGTTTGTGAATTGGTTTCTTCCACTCGTTCTGGGTAATGCTCAATCATTATTTCTTAAAATGTGCATGTGCTCATTATCTGCCTTCCTCAGATGTATATTCGTCCTTCTCTCTGTGCATCTCCCTGTATGCTCCATGTCTGTGAGTTTTTTTCCATATTTTTCTTTCCCAGTATTGTGTTTTTGGAAAATTTTTTCTGCTCTGGCTTCTAGTTCTGTAAATTTCTACTTCTCTCAATTGCCTACATTCATTTTTCAATTTTGGTTTCCCTTATACAAGATCTAGAAACTTTTATTTGGTTATGTTTAAGGGTATAAGGTCATCATTAAAATTTAGCTTTCTCTATATATTTTATCATATTTGTTATTCATTCCTTTAAATAAACTCTGTAATTGTTTTGAAATCTGAAGTATAAGGAAAAATGCTGTTGTAAATTCAGTTATGATTCTTGCTGTACCTGTGCCTTCAGAATTTCCCACTTGGATGGGCTCTGGGCCCTCACTGCCATGACCTTTGCATAGATCTGGAGACTAGGCACATATTTTCAGTGTCCTTAAGATGTTTTCAGGACAATGCTCCTTTGCTATTAAAATATCTCCAGTCACCAGTCATCCAATATCTTTTCAGATCATGAATTTTATTAAGGAGATATACACATTCAATATGCGGTTCTTATTTAGATTGAACTGTATTGTTGATTGCAGTTTGTGTAACAAGAGAATGTTATCCATTTTGAATATATATATTTTAAAATTAATTATTGCAAATTCCATTCTTGAAATTGATTACTACATGTTTCATGGTGAATAAGTCACCTTTTTTCTGATGATATCTTTGGGATTAAACATTATATCCTTCCACAATCCACAATGCAATTTCCTTGTATGAACCCTACCTGCTTTGCACAGGCCCCTCTGGCACTGCCCAGCTGCTCATAGGTTTCCAGTCAGGCTCTGTGCATTGGTGATGTGAAAAGAGCTGTAATTGGCAGGGCAAAGGAACAGTTCATGTCACATACTACCTCTTTCTGGTTTTGCTGCTCTGGGACTCTTGTTGAAGGTGTTAGAGGAGCTCAATCAAATAAGATTTGAATTTTTCTAGATTAGGAAAAACTACTTTAGATGCACACTGAAATAGCTGTAATTTCCCAAACCATTACAGCCAATACTGAACATAATAGACCTCTGAGATAAGTATAACCCCAAGGAAACAAAGAGTGTACAAACTGTTTTTGAATTTGTTGGCATAATCCATGCATCTGTTAAAGGTTCATTCTGATTGCAACTGACCCAGGGGAACTTGTGAAGTCTGAGCTTTCAGACTCCCTGGCTGTGTGGCCATGTCTGAGGTTAAACATCAGTGCCATGTCCAGCCCCAGTATTTTATCCTGTCTCAACCACAAGAACTTCTTAGCTTGGTACCAGCCCGTGTTAGTTTGCAAGTCCCCAGAATGTGATACACCACAACTGGAACAGCTTTTTTAAAAGGGAATGAAATAAGTTACAATTTTATAGTTCTAAACCATAAAAAAGTCCAAGCTAAGGCCTCAAGGAAAGATACATTAGCTCAAGGAAGGCTGATGGAACACCTCTGTCCTCTTGACAGTCACAAAGCTTGCATCTGCTGGGCCCCAATGCTTTCTGTGTCTCTTCTTGTGGTAAAAGGGGGAGTCCTCACTTTGCTTCTCCAGGGCTGGCTGTCATCTCTTGACTTCCCTTTGTTTTCTCCAGGTGCTGGCTTCTTAACATCTCATGGTGATGTCTGTAGGCTCCAAGCATCTCCAAACATCCATGTCTCTGTTCTCCATGTGTCAGCCTCTGTGTCAGCTCCGGGCTCTGTTGGCTTTTAGGGTTCTGTTCTACAAAATATTTCCTCTTCTAAAGGAATCTAGTAAAATAATCAAGACCCACCTCTAATGATTGGAGTCACATCACCATCTAATGAAAAGTTTACACCCACAGTTGGATATGCCCCATCTCCATGGAGATAATCTAATCAAATTCCAATCTGTAATATTGAAACAGGATTAACAGAAACATCTGCTCTCACAAGATTGGATCAGGATTAAAACATGGCTTGTCTGGGTTTCATAATACTTTCAAACCTGTACACAGCAGAAGCCAGAACAGTTCCCTAACTACTTATCTCCTTGGCATCTACTAGGTACCTGGACTCCCTGACAGTTCCTCATCAGTTGATAACAGCAGACTTCCTTCTCAGAATCAGTGGGCTCCAGGCTGAAGATGGGCAGATTACTTCTGTCAGAAGAATTATGACTTTCCTCCCATTGCAATTCACTATTTAATGCAGCGTTCTCTTCTGTGCTGCTTGTCAGTGAGTCTCTTATGAAGTAGCTATTTCCTGGATTGTCCTACCTCCTCTATCTTCCTCCAAGATTGCCTATTGATTTCTTTTCAAGAAGGTTTTCAGGGTCTAGGAGATAGATGGAGATCCGGTTTCTTTATTCACTTTTTGTGATGGTCACTGTAGGATAATGGAGTAAAGATCTCTGTTTTAGTTTTCTATTGGTCCTGTAACAATTCCCACAAATGTTAGAAATGTCTTGTTTACAATTCTGCCAATCATTAGAGCAAAAAGGATCTCACTCAGTTAAAATCACTGTGTTGCAGTGTCCCCTTGTGGTAACCTCATGGGAGAAGCTACTTCTTGCCCTTTCCAGCTTGTAGAGACCTCCCAATTCCCTGGATATTTTCCCCTTCATTGTTCTTCATAGTAATCAACACTTTATCTCTTGATCCTGCTTCTGTTGTCACGTTTCTCTGACCACAGTCCTGAGAGTTTGTTTCCCTTTTAAGTGCTTATATGTTTTCACAGGGGCACCCAGATAATCCAGGTTAATTTCCCATCTCAGCATTTGTGTACTTCATGATATTTTCAAAATCCTCTTTGCCACATTTGGTAGCCAGATGCAGTCCTTTCTTCAGAGATTCTTAATCTGACTACTTAAACTTTCTTGTTCTTTACATTGTCAGTTCCATTGTCAGTGCATTCTCTCCAAATGGATGCACATTACTGAAGCAAGCACAGCCCATGCAGCCCTGACTGATACTGAAGCAAGCACAGCCCATGCAGCCTGACTGGTTAGAGGTGCAGTGAGATTTATACACTGATGAATCAGCATTAAACTTTCCTATTTTAACTCATTCTGAATCTGCACTCTTCCACTGTTCTCTGTCATTTTCTCCCACTTCAAAGGTTTTAAAGATATAATCCTTACCATTTCATTTTAAAAAGCCCCACCACTGACTCTGTCCTGCCTCTCACCCACCCTCTCTCCTGGATCCTCTTTCCAGCCAGGACTTTCTGCTCATCATTTTCTGACCATAGTTCTTTGTAGCCAGACTCAATTTCTTTGCTCAATTCTGCCTTTTCTTCTAAAAACAAAAGAAAGCAAAATCAAAATGATGGTAAATAATGTCTCTCATTCATCCTCCTTCTAACATCCTTTCTCTAATTCTGTAAACCTACATATCAACAGGTGCTGTTTTAGAGATGTTATATACACCAATAAAGGCTGTGTTCTTTTAATTCATTCTTGTGGGGCTAGGTCTATTGTGTGTTGGGTTTTTTGGTTAGGATATTTCAGTTGAGATGAGACATAGCCCATTCAAATTAGTATTATTCCTTCATTGGAGTTCTTTATGAGAGGTTAAAAGGTAGGTGTGCTGGTTTGTTAGTCTTGGACCCTTGAAAAGCCATGTGCCTTAATCCTCAGTCAATGTTGTTGGATGGGGGCTTTTGGATTGTTCATGAAGTAATGTGTCTCCAACCATTCAAAGTGGCTTGCATATTGGAGCCCTTTAAAAGGGAACTATATTGGAAAACAATTTAGAGCTGATGCAACCAGACACCTTTGGAGATGAAGAAGGAAAATGCACCCATGAGAGCTTCAGGAAACAAGAAGCCTGGAGAGAAAGACAGCAGATGTTGCCGTGTGTGCCTTTCCAGTTGCAGGAGAAACTCTGGATGTCACTGATCTTTTTAAACCAAGGTACCTTTCCCTGGATGCCTTAGATTGGTTGCTGCTATATGCTTGCTTTAATTTTTACATTTCCACAGCCTTAGAATATGTAAACATGCACCTTAATGATCAATTCCCCTTTGTAAAAGTTGTTCTGTTTCTGGTATATCATAGTCCAGTGGCTTGCAATCTAGACAGCAGGTAATGATGGAGAAGAGTGGGAGAATACACAGATACATTTTGGAGGCAGCCATTGATACCAGGGTCAGTAGCAAAGGACAAACAGACATCACCATGTGTGGTCTGATGTGACAGAGGAACTCTGGATGCCAGCAGGCTTTCCTCAGAGTGGATTTCTCCATTTTGATGCCTTAATTTGCACATTTTCATAGCCTTGAAAATGTAAGTTTGTAACCTAATCATACCTGAAATGAAACTCAACCCATTTCTGGTATATGGCACTCTGGTGTTTTTAGAAAACCAAAATACCATAAATGAGTATACATTGATCCCTAAAGTATGAAATTTATTTTGTACTGTTCTGACCCTTGCTTCTTCTGGGAACTTAGTTATTTTACTACTCTATGACTAGTTTTCACATATGTATAGTGGCTGAAATAATTTTTTATTTTTTTATAGAAAAAATCTATTTTATAGAATTGTCATTAGGCATAATAAGCCAATACGTGTAAATGTCAAACAATTCCTTTCACCTGGACCACACTTAGGCACTGATATCATTTCTATACTGCACAAGAAACTCTTTCTTCTCATTCTATTATATCTTCAATTTTTTATCAAAATATAAATATATCCTCCAACCTCAGAGTCCTCTGGTTACTGCCTAACATTTTTATTTCCATATGTTGCTTGAACAGTGGACACCATGGTGTATTTCCACTCACAGTGAGTTACGCCATGGCTTCTTAAGTTTTGTATTGCATAGTCATGCTTCAATCATTAGCCATGTTGCCAATACTTTAATATATAGATAATTATGTTAATGACTATTACCTATGATGTGTTTCAAATACCTCCTTTAATATTCACTTAGATCTGATGAAATGATGATTTATTGTTGTCCCTGATGTTGCTGGGAACTGCTTATGTGCTATAGAGTTGGTCTGTAAATGCCCATTCACTGACTGGTGAGACAGCCTATTAAAACAAAATGTTAGGTTTTACTGAAATGCAGATACACAAATCCCAATTCTTGGAATTTGGAGCTGTTTGTATAGTACCTAAACAGTCATATTTTCAATATTTCCAATCTGATTCTAATATGCAGCTCATCTTGGAAACAATGACCATCCTTGCAGAAGATGTGCCCTTGTGTGTCATTTACATTTTGTGGATGAAGTTTTTCCTAAATAGGGTAACGTA
The DNA here is from genome assembly GCA_004026745.1 of Myrmecophaga tridactyla. Taxonomy (NCBI): domain Eukaryota; kingdom Metazoa; phylum Chordata; class Mammalia; order Pilosa; family Myrmecophagidae; genus Myrmecophaga; species Myrmecophaga tridactyla. Next base: position 2,732 of record PVIY010026802.1, on the reverse strand, counting down.
TGTCTTTATGCCATTCTGAAACAGTGCTGTTTATATACTTTTACTGAGATGACTGTCCAGGTGAGCATGCTTGTTTTTTAAAATTTTCTCTTATAGTGTCACTAATCGCTGCATTTGAAGAAATCATGGAGCATTTAAAAACATTTTAGGTACTAACATTTAACTCTCTGCCTCTGACACAATTAGTTTGTGAATCCAAATGCTGTGAAGAGATCACTCTCTGAAATGCAGCTCAGTCTGAGAGAGACCTGCAATAATATTTCTTTTGTTCCTGGCCATTTCCCTTTTCATCTTGTGACAGCCAAATCCTCCTGTTTGATGCGTCTGTCCCTGCAGCCTCTTGGCACCCTGCCCAGTTGTGTTTTGGTCTGTGCTGTGCACTGCTTGGTGCATGAAGTGGCCAGTTGCACTCAGTGGATGCAGTGGTAATGTTGGAAATTATCAATTATTTATTTGAAAAACTAATTTTTTGGAAAAAATGCTCAGTAGTCCTGCTGTACAACATTACAAGTAATAGAGGACAGTTTGTTTTTTACTACAGTGGTTTCTTTTCTTCCATTTAGTGTAGGTGTATATTGTGACAATATTGTTTCAAAACAGTTTCTTTTTAGATTTTATGGCACCTTTCTAGTGTGCAATACAGTAAATCAATAAAAGTGAGAGCTAAACAAAAATCACCTACTGAATTTTTCTTTCTCAATAAGTACAAGATGATAAATATGTAACTTACATGAAACACTTGCTGCTGTTTACCATATATATGCCTTGGGACTGAACACATGAAACCTAGAAGACATTCATCCATGAGAAGATGTTTACATCCATATCTTATGGAAAGATTTACTTTAACAACATGGGGTCCAACAGCAATTTGCCATTTATATCTCCTGAAGAGTTAAATATCATTCTGAAGCATGATTTTTCCTTAGATACAGTGAAGGTTCTTTTAAATTTGTTTTCTTATCTTCGATTCCATGTTTTCCAGGGCAAATATGAAATGTAAAGTGACACATCTTTTGCTTATCTTCATTAGCAGCATACTAATTTTGCAAACAGTATAATAATGTCTATTTTATATGAATGAACTCACACGACTCAAAAGAACATATTTTAATTCCAATAATGTTTTGAATTTTCTTCATCAAATTTACAGTATCAAAGAAAAACTTCTGGAGTAGATCATATAATTGGTCAGGAAAAGAAGAAAGTCAACACAAACTCCAGCCATGACTTAACTTTCAAATTCCATAATTTCATTCTAGAATATTTGGGCAGACAATTCAATTAGATCCTACTTCACTTTTGTTGAATGAAAAACATTTGGCACCACAGGACTGTTGCCACCTCTGGATTCATTCATTTTCTTAATGTCCACCCTAGTGGAAGTAAGAATCATCCCTTCACTTGATGCTGCAGGGGTTCAGGTTCCCAAGGAAATATCTGTGGTGAGAAGAGTGCTAGAATTTGTTTTTATGTTAAAGCAGCAAAAGTTGACCACGAACTTGGAAGTGGAAGCAGTGTCAGCAGCACAACTGGACTGTGCTTCCCCTTACCCACTTTAGGAAAGAGTTTGCACAAGACATAACGATCTAGAATTTAATTGCTCTAAAGCTTTTTATGGGCATGAACCTCTGAGATAACCTTGGTGTCACCCAGAGGGACATTTACCCAGGTTTGAGAGGGCTGCTCTGAGTGATGTACGCTTGGACAAAAGGGTTTAAAGAGGTGAGGAAAGTCAGGTGTCAAAGAAGCATATTTTGCAAATACTGTCAGGTGTCACTTGCAAGGGGAGGGACTGAATATCTCGAGCAGTAGCTACAATGTCACTCCAGAAGGGTCTCGCTTTTAGGAAGGGTTACCTTACATTATGTCATTTATGACAGACTCCCTTGGTCCCATCCAATATTCACTGAGCTATACTAAGGACCCTTCCCTGTGCTTTTAAAATTGTTTAATTTTAGAATAATTTTAGTTTTTTTTGTTAAAAGGCAAAAATTGTACAATGTTCCTGTACACGCTCAACCTCTTGCCCCTAAATTTCATATTATATAATAACAGCACATTTATCAAACTAAGAAATTTGCATTGGCACACTCATGTTCGCTAAAACACAGATTTTATTCAAGCTAACCATTTGTTTTCTCATGTCCTTTTCCTTTTCTAGGATCCAATCCAGGACACCACATTGCACTTGGTTTCCATGAATTTGTTACAGAAAAATGTGATCTTTAGAGTAGAATGTCATGGTCACTCCTAACGTGCTCTAATTTTACATGAATTGAATAAAATTGAGTTCTTCACATCAACATTTTATGAGTTTTCCCACCAAAAAAATCATTATTTCATGATTACTGATGAACTTTTGCCTCTATGTTAACAGTTATCTAACTCATCACATTCACTCATTCCTACAAAGAAGTAGTTGGGCACCTTCATCTCCCTCCTACAGTGAGGAAAGGGAATCCCACACACCATGAACAGTTATTTGAGCCCCTGACACATGGTAAAGGTGGCTGCATATTAATCAGCCCTAACCACTCACTCAGTCTGATGATATGTCTGAAACAGGACCCTGTGTTGAGTGCCCCAGATAACAGCATGAGGTAGTGTGAGCTGTGCCAAATGTATGTATAAGGTTGTGTCAAGTAGAATTTTATCTGTAATTTAGAGAGTGTTCTCATGTTAATATTGGCAGTATCTAGTAAATCACCTAAGTTCAGAATTATACTGTC
>PVIY010026801.1:15993-35044 GCA_004026745.1 Myrmecophaga tridactyla | reverse complement strand
GGAGTTATGCCCACGCATGGAGCCACGGCTCAGGTGTGGGGGTCACAGTTGGCCAGGATGGTTATGTGCACATATGTGGGGCGGGAGGTTTGCATGGATCCACACGTAAACACCTGTGGGGGTATTAATCAGGGGTGGGGGGCAGGGGACATGGGTGTTCGCCCAGTGAGGATGCATGGTCCTCGGGTGGGATGGTGGTGTTTGGGTCTTTGGAGGTGTGGGGACTGCAGGCATGGGTGTGGCACATTCAAGGATTGCTGCTTGGCTTATTTCCAAGTCCCCACCTCCCTGTCCACTCCTTACAGCTCTGGATCTCCCTTTGGAAAGGGGTGCATTAGGCTCTTTGCACTGGCTCTGTGGTCCTCGATTCTTTGCATCTCAGTTACTCAGCTTTTTCAACCAGGTCCTCCTTATGTAGTATAGAGACCCTCTCTGGCCATCTGCAGCCTGGATTCGCTGTCCTGGTTGTTTTTGTTACTTTTCTAGCTTTTCCATGGAGCAGGGATGAACTCTGCCATCTTCCTGGAAGTAACGATGAATCATTTTATAGATTTTATATATTGATCCATTTTGTAAGTATCGCAGGTTATCCTAGATTGTTAACATATATGCCTTACTATGGTGCTTCCCTCCTCCCTTGTGTTTACATCATTACTTGGAAAGATTCCCACTCCTCTAACACTTCATCTTACAGAACAGCAAATGAACTGTTGTCGGTGGTAATATAGGCATGGAAAGGATGCTTTGCTTTATGACTTTCTGAAACTGATTAGATATATATTAGACATCTTGGTCTATTCTCCGTGTTTTTTCACTTGTGTTTTTTATCTCTTTTTATGTTTCTGCTTTATCTTCATGTCTAATCCTCCAGTTTAGAAATTCTCTTTGCTGTGGCTAATCTTTGCTTAATTCATTTATTCACTTTTAAATTTCAGTTATTCTAATTTTTATTCTTAAAGTTCTATTTATTTGTTTTGTTTGCTGATTGGCTTGATCATTTTGGAAGTTTCTTTCTGATTCTTTATTTGGTCTTTGATATTCTCTTTTTTTTCTTGAAATATTACATATTCTCAGTATCTAATAATTCTCATCACTAATGTCATTATTCTACCTTTTTTTTTGTTATTGGAAATCTATTGATTCTTGTTCATGGTCATTTTCAGTTGGGAGCTTGTATTTGGAACAGTTTAGAGGTTCGAATAAGTATTTTCCCCAGAGAGAATATATATATATATATATTTAAAAAAATGCCGGAGATGACTCACCCAAGAACCAATTTAAAAGAAACTATTGGTTTAAGATTTTTGGAATTACATAGGTAGAATAATTGACATCTTTGGTAAGGCTAGGCTACTGAAATCTCAGCTGAAATTTTTTTTACCCCCCCACTATCAGGAGACATAGTTAAATAAACTATTTTTCTTTCTATCTTCCTCTGTAGAATGGGTTGTTTTTAACCTAGTTCACCCTTTTATTGAGATTTTATCCCTTTGGGGGCCTTAGTTCTGTGGTGGGAAGGAGGACTCTGCCTTTAATTCATCTCCATCTTTGTGTAGATCCGATGGTTTTTACTCTCTTGCCTTGATCTAAATCTGAACTGTGTTCATTGATGGATGTTATATATGTCCTAAGACAATTGATAGGTTTAGTGTTTTGTTTTACTTTTCCTTTTTTTTCTAGTTTTTTAATTTTTTTTTTTTTTTTGAGTTGATTTGGTTTAGCTTGGTTTGTTTCTTGATCACCTTAACATTTAAGTATTTTATCCAGCATTTTTAGTATGGGGGACTTCTAGGGTATCTAGCTCACCATATTAGTGGAAAGAGGTTGATCATATAACCTCTCAGTAGCCTTTCCTTGTAGGTGTGATTTTATAACTCTCCTACCTATATTGCAACTAAGAATTTATTATCTCACTCTGCATTGCGGTTGTTTATTTTTGAGTTTAACATGTCATTTTTCCTCACTTTGCTGCACCCCTAACTGTAAGCCCCTCTAATAGCTTGTTCATCTTTGTATCCACAGCATCCACCCAGTGCCTGACACTTAGTTAATGTTGGCTGAATTGCTCTGTCACAATGCAACTCTTTATTTTGCAGTCTGACATTCAAGTGTTTTGTGTTTAGACTTAAATTACCAGTCAGTTCTTTAGAAAGAGGACTGACATTCCATTTAGGTGTGATTTACTGAGGATTGAGAAGATAAAAAACATTTAGCAGATACCTCTTTCTTACTGTCTTTCGTAAAAGTGAGAGCTTATCTTTTCATTCTTGTCATGAACATTATTGAGTCATTTTGCTCACAGGAAATACATCAGGACTACTTATCCCCTACTTATGTGACACATGTCATATTTCAGTTGTTGATTTTGAGAAGTTCTGAGCTTCTGGATGTACTAATAAATCTTAGCACCAATCTCCTGAATAAATGCACAGTGGCTAAAGCCCCCTTGTACATACTATTTAGGAAACAAAACATCTCCTGTACTTATATAACGATAAGCTACTAATTTATCATTACATCTTATGCACTTGCCTTTTAGAACATGTAGGAAGTAAAAAGTGGAGTTGCAAACCAGAAATACAATGAAATGGGTATTTATATTTACCTATCATTACCAATATCAGAGAACTTTATATCTTCATGCAGCTTTGATCTGTTATTTATTGTCCCTTTCTTTCAACCTGCAGAACTCCCTTTAGCATCTTTTATAGACGGGTCTAGTGGTGATGAAGTTTCTCAACTTTTGTTCATCTGTGAATATCTTAATTTGCCCTCATATTAAAAAGTCAGTTTTGCTAGATACAGAATTCTTGGTTGGCACTTTTTGTGTGTTTTCAGCACTTTAAATATGTCATTCCCCTGCCTTTTTTTACCTCCATGATTTCCAATGAGAAATCGGTACTTATTGAGACTCCCTTGTACGTGATATGTTACTTCTTTCTTGTGGCTTTTAGAATTCTCTGTCTTTGACATTCAACGGTTTGGATATTAAGTATTACAGTGTTGGTCTATTTGGATGTATCTTGTTTGGAGTTTGCTGAGTGTCTTAGATTTAAATATTTATGTCTTTTGTTAATTTTCAGCCATTATTTCTTTGAATATTCTCTTTGTCCATTTCTTCTCCTCTGGGATTCTCTCCAGTTATGTACATTGGTATGCTTGATGGTGTCCCTGCCTCCTCTAAAGTAGAGTCTTAATAAATGCTTATTACGGGAAGGAATGTCTAGAATATATATGTTGGTAATAGAGCAATATCATGTTAGTTTAGTTAATTAAGTGATAGTGTGTTTAATTTTTGACATTTAGGGTAATAATAAAGAAAAGGTCTTTTTTGGCTAAGGTAGAAAATGACTATTTGGTCAGTACCTAAAGTTCTTCCCTATTCAGAGCCCTTTTTCTGGATAGCTGAGGCTTTACTAAACTGTTATATTTGGTAACGTTTTCTCCCAAGTAAAAACAGCTCTTTAATTTTTTTTTCCTGATCATAAAAATAATAGGTGCTCATACACTGGAATTTCTACTCAGCAGTAACATGCTGAATTACTAATACATGCAGAAACATCTGGTTGATTCTCAAAAACATCATGCTAAGTGAATGAAACCAAACTACAGGGACATAGTGCATGATTCCTTTTATGTCACATTGTTGGTAGACAAGACTGTATGGATAGGAATCAGATTCATGATTGCCAGAGGCTGGGGTGTGGGGGAAAGGGTTTGATTTTAAAAGGGACATAAGGGAACTTTCTATTTTGGGGGTGATGGCAAAATTTTTATCTTATTTGAGGTGATAGTTACATTACTATGCATGTATCAAAACTCATAGGACTCTGAATCTTCTATATAAGTTATACCTCAGTAAACCTGACTTAAAAGTAAACATATGAGGGCGGGCTGTGGTGGCTCAGTGGCAGAGTTCTCACCTGCTATGCTGGAGACCCGGGTTCAATTCCTGGTGGCTGCCCATGCAAAACAAAAAAAAGGGCAAGAAAACATATGAGCATACAAAAATAATGTATATTCTGTATTCAGAGGTTTCCATTTGTATCTGTTAAATGGAATTTGGATTTTATTATCCTACTCTTTCTAGGTCCTTACTATTTCTTGATGTATATGAAATGTATATAATATTTGTTGTAATAGTCCTCAGTAAAAAATGTATGCAGAAATAAAATCTTATAAAATCTATCACTTGAGATGCTATTAAGGTTTTAGTTCTTTATCTTTGTAAATATGTGGACAAAACATATCCAAAATATATGGATATTACTTATATAAAATTTGCATCATAATATACTTTTTTCAAGCTAATTTAAATGTATTGTGTCATAATATTTCTAAACATAATGCTATTTCCCTGATATCTTAGGTGTGATATGAACAAATTCATATCATAAAGCCTTGAAGTCAATATTACGAACACTAAGTATCATAACAATGTAATGCTGTAATACGTCTTAGCAGCCATTGAAGTGAATAGGAGTAGATCTTTGTGCTTTTCTGCTTTTTAAAAATCAATTTCTTTTCATTAATAGTTCCTACATGCTATATTCATTGTACCATGCTTTTAAAAACTTATTTTTCCTTTTCCCATTAACTGCTTATAATTTGCTTTTGATTTGGAGTTTACATATTAAACCTTACTATAATTATACAGGATATTAGATTAGTGTTTGAAGAATTTGTCAGTGAATAAATTCCTTGAACTTTGATACATGTGATTCATTTGCTTCGAGGCCTTTCCCCATCTGGCTTCTACTCCCTGCACTGTCTTATAGATGGGCAAGATTGCCAGATAACTGACTTCTTGGTAGGAAAAAAAGTCATCGGGGTGAGGTGCCAAATTTCATTGAGAAATCCATATTTTGGTTGACTAGTGTCAGCAACCGTTTGGGTATGTTTTTATAATTCTCTGGATCCATTGCTAAATTTTCTCTGCTTTTTCCTCTCTGTCAGGTTCTTCAGAGCAGATATCCCAGTCTTTTGACAGCAACCAATCACCTCCTTGACATTTATATACAACTTACTGGTGAGAAACATCACTCTCAGAATGATAATTCTGTTGGATATGAGCAGGCACCTTCTGAAAATGTTTTAGAAGGCAGAAGAGAAAGCAAAAGACTGAGCCTTGAAGGAAGAGAGTTGTCTCTAAGGTACTTTTTTAAATTTATATTTTAAAAACTGCCTCCCTGGGTGGTGCAACGGTGGCTCAGTGGCAGAATTCTCGCCTACCATGCAGGAGACACGGGTTTGATTCCTGGAGCCTGCCCATGCCAAAAAATGAAAAAATAAAAAAATAAAAATTTAAAACTGCCTCCCTTAGAAGTTGTCATCTTGTAGAACTAAATGGTTATGAAATGTTAGGTTTTTTTCCCCAATATTTTTTTGAGATATCTTCATGTACCCTACAGTCCATCCAAAGTATACAAACAATGGCTCAAAATATCATCACATAGTTGTGTGTTCATCATCATGATCATTTTTAGAACATTTGAATTATTCCAGAAAAAAAAAAAAAAGACACACAAAACCCATGCATCCCTAGCCCTTATCTAACCTCCCTGTCATTGACCACTGGTGTTCTAGTTTGCTAGCTGCCAGAATGCAATATACCAGAAATGGAATGGCTTTTTTTGTTTGTTTATTTTTCTTTTTCTTTTATTTATTTTTGTTTTTTTATTGGAATGGCTTTTAAAAATGGGAATTTAATAAGTTGCTAATTTTAGTTCCAGGATTGTGAAAATATCCAAATTAAAACAAGGCTATAGAAATGTCCAATCTAAGGCATCCAGGAAAGATAACTTGGTTCCAAAGGCCAATATGTTCAGTGTTTATCTCTCAGCTGGAAAGGCAGATGGTGAACATGGCGATACCCGCTAGCGTTCTCTCCAGGCCTCTTGTTTCATGAAGCTTTCCAGGGAGGTATTCCTTCTTCCTTTCCAAAGGTCTCTGGCTGTGTGGGCTCTGTGTTTCTCATGGCTATCTTGTTCTCTCCATTTGTGTCCCTACTCTCATTTCCTCCAAGGGTATACCTAGCAGTGGGGTTCCAGGATCATGTATGGGAACCCCACCTCTAGCCTCCTGTGGAATCACCACATTGCCCTCCAGAGAGGCTGCACCTTTCTACTTCCAGACTAACAACGAATCAATACATCTCTTTCTCCTCATTTTCTCTAGTATGTGTATCTTCTGTTCATTTAAAAATAGTTTTAGTTGCACATCATACAATCCAACTTAAGTAAAAAAAAATCACTGGTTTCCAGTATAATCACGTAGCCATCCATGCCTGCACCACCACCATCTGTATGAAGACATTTCCTTTACTTCTGTGAAGAATCCCTTACTATTCCCTCCTATCTGTGGCTTTTGACATTTATTTTTGGCATGTTGCCTTTGTTATGTTGAGTGAAAGAATATTACAATGTTACTGTTGACTATAGACTTCAGCTTGCATTGATTATTTTTCCCTGTATACCATCCCATTCTGACACCTTGCAGTGTTGACATTCATTTGCTCCCTCTCATGCAAAAATATTCTTATATTTGTACGATGTTGGGTTTTGAATTCGACTTCTGGGCTTCATGTTGTCAGAGGAAAACAGTCTCCCTTTTTTAGATATATGGTTGGTAGTAGGGAAGTGTTGATGAAGGTAATGTTATTTTAATTTTAAAAAATAATGCTTAGAGGGGTGCAAGGGTAGTTCCATGGTAAAATTCTCATCGGCCATGTGGGAGACCCATGTTCAATTCCCGGCCCATGCACTTCCCAAACAGAAAAGCAAATAAATGATAAACCAAGCAAACAAAAAAATAAAAATTCAACAAATGGTGCTGCAATAAGGGGATACTCACATGGAAAAAGAATGAAATGTGAGCCCGCCATACAGCATACAAAAAAAAATCTAAAGACAAATGTGGGGCTACTTACTGACATAGTTCTGTCACAGGACACTGGATGACCTTTTCTGATACTTGTGATCTTATATAATCCTTCTTTGATTTTGCTCTATACTGTGAGCTGTGTGCCTTTGCTCTCTGTTTTTGGTTGTTGGCTTGCCCTTTGAGGAATGAAAATATGAATGGGAGTTTGCTCTGGGAGTTACCCCTTGTCTGCCATGGATAGGGGAAAAAAAGAATAAGTCACTTCCTGGTAGGAGAAGGGGGAAGGGTTGGGACTACTCATTTAATCTTTCCCCTGATCGTTGTCTTCACATTGGCAGAAAGAAGGAGAGACTTAGTAGTTGTTTGGTACTCCCAGACTGCAGTGGGTGAAATTGCACTTAATTGAGTAAAATTCTGCTTGATGGCAGAAAAAATATGCAACTATTAAGCTTTAGCACTGGGGAATCCCTTGATACTGTTTCAGACATTAGGGATTCCCAAGTCAATAGGCTAAGCCCTTGATATTTATTTATTTTTTAATTGAGAACGTCTCCCAGCGATGAGCCTGGCCGTGGCTCAGTGGGATTGACAATACCTTCCTGACCAAAAGTGGGAAAAGAAATGTAACAAAATAAGATATTGATGGCTATGAGAGTTCAAATAGAGTTGAGAGGCTATTCTGGAGGCTACTCTTATGCTAGCTTTAGCTAAATATCAGTGTTTACCATGGTTTGCCAAACTCCATCCAAAGCCATTCTTGTCAACCATAAAGAACACCTAGGGCTCTATCTGAGATTCTACAATAGTTTTAGGCACTTCGATTACTTTCCAGAAACCTACAACCTCCAGATGGGTTTCTAGGCCAGATAAGTCCTGAAAGACCCAGAGGGGCCAGCCTCTCCAAGAACAGCAACTAGTTCCATCCCCCTACTCCATATTTTTGATACTCCTTTCCAACATGAAAAAGTTAGATTGGGCATGGCCCAAGTACCCCTAAATTGGGAGAAGGATCAAAGGAGAAGGAGTTATAATAGAGAAGACAGGATTTAACAAATGAGTATGACACCTGAATCATTATATTGATATTTCTTTTAGTCTTCGTGTCTTGGAGCAGCTAGAAGGAAAACCTAAAATTGTGGAAGTTTAACTCATACTAAATTCTGGAATTTGTTCTATAAGTACTTCTTGTTACAGTGTACTTTGAAATTTATTACTTTTTTGTATATTTGTTGTATTTCACAATAAAAAATGTTAAAAGAAAAAAAACTTCCTGAGGTCCTTGATGTCTTTAACCTCTGATCTTTTCTTTTTTTGCTTTTTTATTTTTTTAAGGGACCTACTGAACTGGTGTAATAGGATTGCTCATACGTTTGACAGTTCTTCATCAGCATCATTAAGTATTTTTCAAGAGGTAAGATTTTTTCTTCTTAAATATGTTTTCTCTTTTCTCTATAAGATCATTGGTTTCCATTGTTATTTTTTCCTTTCATTTATCTGTCTTAGGCTTTTATTTTTTCTGTCTTTTGATTGCTAACAGAGTTTTTCTTTTGTGTAGATACTGCTTTGCTTCTTAGCTAGTTAAAACTGAGCTAATGTTGCCTTAAAATAATTAGTCTTAAACTAATTGAGGATAAGAGAAACATTTTGTGGTTTTTGAAACAAACTATTACTAATCTCAAAGGACATATGGTTTAAGGTAGAGTAAAACACTGAAAAACACTGAAAGAAAAGTTCCCAGTTCATAATACAGTGGTATTGTAAAATAGAAAGTAATGTAATTTCTCATTCTATTTGATAAGTTTGTATTTGATCCCTCTACTTGACTCAGCAGGATTTTATCTTTAGTGTATAGAAATTTACGTGCGGGTCATAAAGTAAAACCGGGTGTGCTTACCCTTGGAAAAAAATGTGTTACATGGGTGGGTGGCCATATTGAATTATGGTTCTGTTATATTCCACAAGAAGAGAGAGTTGTATTACTGCCTGCTTAAGAGTAAAAGTGGTATTGCTGATGATCTAAAGTTAAGAATTAAGAAACATTGACCAGTTTTGATTATAAAGCATTCTGCTTTCCGTCAGCCGGGATTGAAGAGAGAATGACGTCTCATTTTGTTGTGCAGTATCTCTGTGTTTGGTCAAGTAACTTTGTGTAGAGAGAGACCCCATTTGGAATGTGTGTTTATGCTCAGTTGAACCTGAAGTGCTGTGTTTGCACTTTTTATCCTCATGAACTAATGAACTCTCCTTCCCATTCTCTTACATTCCTCATCTCTCTTCCAGATAAGCCTGTTTTGTACTTTTCTAAGAAAATTGAGGTATTAGTAGGATTCTTCTTATCCTCCTTACTCTCTTCAAAATGTCATAGTTTGCATATGTCCTTCTCTGTGTTTGTGTGTGTGTGTATATGTATGTATTTATTTATAACTACTTTATTGAGGTGATAATTCATATAACATAAAATTCACTCTTTTTAAGGTAAAATTAAGTGATTTTTAGTATATTTACAGAATTGTGCAGCCTGCATACTAATTCCAGAAAAGGAAACCTATACTCTCACTCACCGTTCTTGCCCCCCGTACCCCAGCTCATGGGTCTGCTTTCTCTCTCTCTAGATTTACCTAGTCTTACGTTACATATAAATGAACTCATCCAGTTTGTGCCATTTTGTGCTTGGCTTCTTTCAGTTAGAATAATGTTTTCAAGATTCAGTGAGATGGTTGCATGTATTAGTAATTCATTCCTTTTTACTGTTGAATAATACTCCATTGTGTGGATAGATCACATTTTGTTTATTCATCTGTCAGTTGATAGACATCTTGGTTGTTTTTATTTTTGGGTAATGTTTGTATATTCACTACCCTATCTTTCCACCTTTCTCAGAGTAAGGTATTCATGCTTTCTTTTTCTTAGTGAAGAATAATAATAGTGAAGAAGAATAATAATAAATAACTCAAGAAATTTATTATGGAAGTAATAAAGTTTCCAGAAAACTAATGAAGAAAGGATGGTGAATGATTACAAAATGGGCAGCATGATCCAGAATAACAAAATAGTAAACATACCAAAACTTATACCTAAGATATTATAAATTTTTATTAGAGTTGTTTTTTTTAAATAAAAATAAATTATAATATTAAAATTAGCCCATAGCACACACAACTTCCCTAGCTTGTGGTGCCCCATGGGAATTCTAAAGAGCTATTCTGTTGTTTGGTCATAGTCTTATGGTTCTACCTTAGGGTTGCCCTGCAGGAATGTGACTACCTGGGGAAGTGCTTTCTACTGGGAGGGCACTGGTGTGGGTGGGTCCCAGTTCAGCAGCTGCACCAGTAGAGAGCAGCACCCTCTAGGAAAACATCTGTTCGCCTTTGGCTGGCACTTAAAAATCTTCCTCCCCATCTATCCCACCTGCATTTCCTGCTTTATCTGCTGTTAGTCTCAAACTTTTCTGTGTTCCTGAAATAATTCCCAAGGACATAGATTTCCTGCTCTGCCTTGCTTATGCTTTTCCCTGTCTCATTGAACACATTAGTTCTGACTTTAAATTCTATCTATGTTTACCACTCATTTCTTAGCTCATTTCTTAATTCTTCCACGTGACTTTAGTTTCATTTGAATTCTGTAAAGTTTTAGCCTTTGCTGATTCCTGATGATACATTTAGAATCTAATTAACTCTTTAAATCAGTTTTATTTACCAAGTGAACTTTTATTAATGTGTATATATTATTATAGAAAATGGGAAAATGCAGAAAAACAAAAATGAATAATTAAAAATATCCCACCCAGAGATTACTTATCACTAACACCTTTGTGTATATCCCCTTAGAACTTTTTTTTGAGTGTTTAGGGTTAAGATTCTTTCTCTGTTAGAGTTCCCTTTTGGAAAAGTTCAGTTCCCTGCAAGTGTTCTGCCTTCAGGTTTTATTCATTTGCTTCATCATGGGTTCCTTTATTTTGTTATTATATCCCTTGTATACCCTCTATTTGGAAGTTTAACAAAAGTAATGATGGATTTAAATTCAGCTTTTTTATGGTGTTTTAGTTTGCTAGCTGCTGGAATGCGATATACCAAAAACAGAACAGCTTTTACAGGGGAAGTTTGTTCAGTTGCGAGTCCACAGTTCTAAGGCCTGTGAAAATGTCCCAACTAAAGCAAGGCTATAGAAATGTCCAATCTAAAGCATCCAGGGAAGATACCTTGTTTCAAGAAGGCCAGTGACATTCAGGATTTCTTTTTCAATGCACATGGTGAACATGGCAGAGTCTGCTAGCTTTGTTTCCAGGCTTCTTGTTTTATGATGCTCCCCCAGTGGTGTTTTCTTTCTTTGTTTCCAAAGGTCTCTGGCTGTGTGGGCTCTGTAGCTCTTTCCAAAATGGTTCCCTCTTTAAAGGGCTCCAGTAAGCAACTGCACCTTGAATGGTTGAAGACATAACTCCATGGAAGCCGTTGCCACCCACCATTGGGTGGGTCTCATCTCTATGGGAATATCAAAAAGCTCCCAACCAGCAATATTGAATGAGGATTAAAGGACATGGTTTTTCTAGGGTCCACCACAGATTCAAACCAGTACAGGGGTAGAACCCATTTTTGGTGGTAATGCACACTTTATATTGCATTCTGTCAGAAAAGACATATCTACTTGGCCTGCCAGTAATCCTAAGATTGAGTCCAGGATTTGGGAAATGACGGTGTGTTCCTTCTGTTGCACACCAAGTGTTTTCCCATATGGCTGAAAACTAATCTTTTGGTGTTACTTTGGCACTAAATGGAACTCAGTTCTGCATGCACATTTTTGCCTGCCTAGTTCTTTAGAATGTGCAAAACGGGTGTCTTTTGTTTGTTTGTTTAATAATTTAATCAGTAGTTTCATAGTAAAGCAGTTATCTTAACTTTATGGTCAGGTCCTTGGGTCCAAGGTTGTACCTTATATGCACTCCCATCAGTTGTGAAGTGCTCTTGCTAGATCTTATGTCCCTCCCTCTTGAAGCCAGAATAATGATGTTCTGTGATGAATGTATTATTTTAAAATTTAGTTAGCATTTGCCTTGCTTATTTTAATAGGCTCTGGACTGTTTCACAGCAATGCTTTCTAAGCAAACAAGCAAACTGAAAATGGCAGAAATCATTGGAAGCAAATTGAACATTTCCAGGAAAAAGGTATGTGGTCGTATTTATGATTCATGTTTTAAGGAGGCTGGGATTATCTAACTTGCTTGCTGTTCTCTGTTCCTTATCTGTAACAGCTTTTGCATTCCTGCCATTTCTGTGAAAGTTTTTGGTTTCTGTTCTGCTGACTCTCAGGACATTAAGCCCCTATATCCCCCTGGTTGTGTCATTCACCATGTGTTCCACATTCCTGAAGTTGGTTTCCTCAGGTTCTCTGCCATGTATGTGTCTTATTCTCGAGTATTTTAATAAGCATTTTATTTTGTATGTTGTAGACTCAGTACTGGAACTGTATGTTAGTGAAACCTTTGTGTATGGTTTTTGCGCAGTTAGATTTGTTCCATGCTTTTGTTATTAAAATCTTGAAACATCAGAAAAGTTTAAAGGAATAGTGTTATTGAAGCTGTATATTCACTTTGTAGATTCATTGTTAATCTTGTTAATATTTTTTGTCATTCTTCTTATATTAAAATATGTGTTTTTAGAGGAGAGAGCCTTTCGGTGGCAGTGTTGGTACCTGGAGAAATGTCTCAGATCTGCTTAAGGCAAATATATCTGGCATTCCTAGGTGAATGATAACTCTTTTATAAAACTTTATGTCAGGAACCACACTAATAGAGATATTCCCTTAGGCTTCTGAAGTAGTTGGGACAATTTTGGCTACAGGTAACAGAACACCTTACTAAAAGTGGCTTAACTAATATTTGATTTTGGTAGGTAAGTGGAATGAAACCACTACAGCTCAATTAGATCGATCAACATGTGTCCCCTTTGATTGCTGGTGGGCTCACCTTTAGCGTCTTTGTCTTTTGCTTTCACCCCAAACCTGAGAAAATCTGGGTTTTTTGAGATAGTGACGCAAACAAGAGAAGAATGGCTGTTGGGTAGATATCTAACAGTTGCTGTCACAGCCTTCTCTTTCTGTGGTGACCATAGTCAAATGTAACATGTACATCTGTTACACCATTCAAGTCGTTCTTTCCTGCATTATGTTTTAAATTTAAAGCATAGCCGAAGCAGAAATTTTTCTTCAGCTCTCTTAGGAGTAGATCTTTTTTCTTACTCTCTCCATTGGAATATGTCAATGTCTTCACCTCACACATAGGCAGAGGCTTATTTGGGAGGAAAAAGTACTATTTCAGGGCAACATTCATCCTCATTATTTTTAAAAAATACAGTAGAGATTTGTAAATGGAGAATAAATTAAAAGCTGTCTGGCCATTTTTTGAAGTGGAGAATGCTTTTTAGTAGAGGGTTAATTAGGTGGGAACAATAAGCCTTCATGGATGAGGAAATGTTTAAGAGTATGTGGAGTTTTACTTAGGTAAAATCTTTTTCCTCTCACAGGCAGAATTTTTTTGTCAACTTTATAAACCAGAAATTGTCATCAATGAGATAGATGTGCAAGTGGGTCGGGTTCGTCTTTTGCGAAAACAGAGTGAGGCTGTCCACATACAGAGGTAAGTGGGACTTTAATGTGAGAACAGTGGCGTTGTCAGAAACCTGATGGAGGATCTAGTCTAGTTCCTTTACCCTGTAGACATCCAAGTGGTGGCCTCTCCCCTCTGCTGCATAGGGAGGAGGAGTGCTTTCCCAAAGCACACTACGCCCTCTGAAGCTAGAGGTGGTGACAGCCATTAGTGTCTTGGATTAGCAAAGGTGAATCCTTGATTTTACTCTCTATAGTGTATTCAGTTAAGTAAGTCTCAGTCGGAAGTCAGGCTATGTTCTAACATTAGTCTATAAATTCCTTGAAGATTTGCACTATTTGAGTCTAAGGTCTAGAAAACTTATTAAATACTGTCTGCTTAGCATTGTTCTAAGTGCTTTGTATATGTTTGTCTTATATAGCAATTATAGTAATCCTATGAACTAGGTATTATTAGTCACATTTTACACTTGAGGAAATGGAGGCTTAGAGAAATTAGGTAATTAGCCCAAGATGACAGAGGTAGTGAGGATAAATCATATTAGTGTTTTTCTCCAGAGCCTTAAATAATACCAAGTGCATAAAAACCCCATGTTTGCAGAATGAATGAATTCTGTAATTTAGATGTTGTAAGGGCGTCTGCTATGGCAAGAAGTCTGTCATTCTGAGCTCTCTTCTCATTTTTGTTTATTAAGCCCAGAAAATCTGGTTCTCTATAGCAGCACCAAGAGAAATTTAGGGCCTGGTTCTACCTGCTGTCTTCCTTTCTCAGGGAGAAGCCCACTTTTGCTGCCACGAGGCCATCCTCTGTCCTTATTGAACAGCTTGCAGTGTGTGTCAGCAAAGGGGAACCTGTGTTGCTTGTGGGAGAGACTGGGACTGGCAAAACCTCTGCTGTCCAGTACTTGGCTCACATTACAGGTAACTCAAAGAGGGAAATACTGCTACCCCAAACCATACATTTCACACCAATTGCCTTTGCTCTTTTTCTAAAATAAAATACATGTAATATCATTCTCCAGAAATAACCACTTTTAACAGATTACTACTATCTTTTTCAGATCTGCTCTATGTACTGCAAATACAGGGATATATAGATTATTTTATTTTGAATAGCAATGGGGAGCAGATCCTACATTATTGCATTTAGTAACAAATTGGATACCTTTCAAAACAGAACTGTCGTATTCCTTTTAATGGCTGAATAATACACTGGGGGGTATTTATTTGGTCTTAATTTATAGACAGTGATATATTGAAGGATCTTTTTGTTCTTCTCAGTTACCTAATGCTAAAGCAATAATGCCACAGTAAATTTTCTTGTACATTTTTTTCTGGGTTATTTGAAAATGTAAATGGTTAAGATTCATAGAAGTAAAATGGGAAGATCAAAGGAAATGTGTATTTAAAAATTTGTTAAAATTTTAACCTGTACCCATGATCCCTTACCATGTCTTTAAATTGTAGGAATGACTTTTGCCTCTTTTTTAAAGGCCACCATTTGAGGGTTGTCAATATGAATCAACAGAGTGACACTGCAGACTTGCTTGGAGGGTAAGTGTGGTTTTAAGTTATTTCAGTTGTTATTTTGTGTTCATTGCTTGAGGTGAAAAATATTTTCTTATAAAGCTCAAAATGTGCTTTGGGAAAAAATAAATGTTTAAAGATTTGTACCCCTAACTCTACCCCAGCAAAGGTATTTGCTGGAATTTATTGAGGACCTCCTGGGTGTACAGATATTTCTCTTCATTTTAAAGAACACTTGAGGTCCTTGCTCATAAAGATCATACTCTGGAAGGGGGGGCTAAAAAACAGACAATCATGTAAATCATTTAATTGTGTATATTAGTTAATGTAAAGAGTAAGTTCTGGAGTGGTACCGCCTTCAGTTTAGACTCTTTTGCAGTTCTAAACTCTGAAATATTAAGTAGAATGACTGTCAGTTCTCTATTTGGTTAAATGTTGGCTTATGGAATGCCATTGCGGTCATTAAAATGTCCTCCCCAGATGGTGTTTTTTTTGTTTTTTTTTTTTAATTATTTTTAAACGTAACATACAAACACGAACATTCTTACTCTTCCCCCTTTTGGTTGAGAAGGTTTTCTCAGTCCCTTGATGCTGAGTCCCAGCTCTTTCTAGGATTTCTATCCATACCCCTGGGAGTCCCACGTAGAGAGGGGGAGGGCAGTGAGTTTGCTTGTCATATTGGCTGAGAGAGAGAGGCCACATCTGAGCAACAACAGAGCTTCTCTGGAGGTGACTCTTAGGCCTAATTTTAAGTAGGCTTAGCCTGTCCTTTGAGGGGTTAAGTTTCATATGAACAATGCTTATTGCTTTGGCTGTCCCCACTGCTTGTGAGAATATCAGGAATTCTCCACTTGGGGAAGTTGAAGTTTCCCCCTTTCTTTGCAAATACTTTTCTTTTTTTTATTATTTGGCCTATATATATATATATATATATATATATATATAAATACTTAAATATTTTTACTGACAAATCTTCACAAACATACAGTCTATACATGGTATACAATCAGTGGCTCACAATATCATGACATAGTTGTGTATTCTTCACCATAATCATTTTTTTTTTTTTATGAAACATAACCACATGCAAACACAAGGATTCTTACCATATGATCATTCCATTCTTGTTACGTAATCAGTAACTCACAGAATCATCACATAGTTGTATATTCATCATCATCCATTACTTGGGGCTTTTCTCTCTTACTTAAAATCCACCTTGCTCTTTTTCCCCAATGATCTTTCTGCCTTGTTTGACTTCTGCTTAGTTAATTCACACTAAATTTCCCCATTGCCTTATTCAGGTATTTGGCAATGTGTTATTACCAGTATATGAGATTTATTGTTTTAACCAGACATATCTGTACTACATATTTCTCTTTATTCTGTATGTATATGTGTGTCTCCAGCTGTGTCATACAGTTTAGTATTCCTAACAACAAATAATATTAATCTTGCGCTAATGAATATAGACAGAATCTGTTTCATCTCAAAAGAATTTGTAATATAATATCAGCCATTGCTGATATGTAGTGAATACACAGGAACCCATTTGTGCCCTTATGCAATTGGTAACAGAACAAGATTGAAATTAGAATATCCATTGATAGAACTTTTGGTTTGGTGCCAACTTGGTGAAAAGAATATGTCCATTTTCCCTCATTAACAGATTAGCACTAGTTATCAAAGAAAGCTTATGTAATTTTCAAATTTTGTTATGTTTGGAAGCATACCTTGTCTTATGTTACTAGAAGATGGTTTGATTAAATCTTTATATAGATATAGTATTTTAGATTCATGGTGACAATTCTTATGTATAAGATGGAAAGATCAAAAATAGTTTTAAAAAGCAGCATCAACAGTAAGGGTATGGAAAACAAAATTCAGGAGTAGAATTCCTCGTCTTGATATGGGTGGTTAGCTCTATGTGTTTGTTATTCCGTTTTTATAATATGTTCAGTTGTTTTGCACATATCAAATACTGCACTAAAAATAATATAAATGAAATTTATAGATCTAATCAGACTGGTTTGCATTGATTTTTTAAAAAATATATCAATAAGTATATTGGTCTGATAAGACACAGAACCTTTGTCATCTAGGCAAATTACCCAGATGGTTAAATTCTCTTATAGCTTCTCACAAAGAGCAGACAAATAATCCAAGAAAATATTTTCATTTTAACAGAGTGATAACCAAATTCTTGTTTTGCATGAAGATATGTCTGATAAGAAAACTATTAAAAACATTATAAAACTATGAAATCTTAGCCAACCTTAACCACAACCAATAAAATTCACTTCCAACAAGACTCTACCACTTTCTATATCCATCCATTTCGTCCTACACATTCCTGTTTCTCATTTTGGAACAATCAGTTGTTTTACTTCAGGGGAAAAGTACTCTCTTTTCCTTAACAAAAACACTTCCTGTATACTTTACATGTTAAAATTAGCAAAAACAGATCTTGAAATCAATCTTCAAGCCACCATCCTACAAAACACAATTCTTTTCTTTTTTGTAAAATGCATTGATTTGTGTGTGTGTGTGTGTGCTGTACGGCATGGTCACATTTCGTTCTTTTTCCATCTGAGTATGCCATTATTGCAGTACCATTTGTTGAATTTTTGTGTTTTTTTGCGGGGGCGGGGGTAGTGCATGGGCCAAGAATTGAATCTGGGTCTCCTGCATGGTAGGTGAGACTGCTACCACTGAACCACCCTTGAACCCCTTGGAAGGCACTGATTTTTAAAAAAATCAATTTTGAAATTTGGATTTTTAAAAAAATTACTAAGAATTAAATAAGTTTATAAAACTAAGGTCTTAAAGATCATCAGACTCTCAATGTATTTACATTACTGCACATTGTCTTCTGATCTAGTGTGGTATAATGTCTCATTCCTTCATTACATTTAAAAGAAATATTTTTTCGCTTGCCTGCCCATGCAAAAAAAAAAAAGAATAAAGAAAAAAGAAAAATATTTTTATTGATAAATCTTATGCACATATGTTCCATACAAGGTGTACAGTCAGTGATTCACAATATCATTACATAGCTGTGTATTCATCACTGTGATAAATTTTTAGAACATTTTGCATCATTCCGGAAAAAGAAACAAAAAGGAAAAAAAAAACTTCATACATACCTTATACCTTATCCCTCCTTCTCCTTGACTACCAGTATTTCCATCTACCCAATTTACTTTACACCCTGTCCCCCCCATTATTTATTTATTTTTTTATCCATATATTTTTTTTTACTCATGCGTAAAAGGAGTAAGAGACACAAGGTTTTCATAATCCCAAAGTCACATTGCACAAGTTCTGTCTTTATACAGTCGTCTTCAAGGATCAAGGCTACTGGAACACAGCTCAACAGTTTCAGGTAATTCGCTTCAGCCACTTCAATACACCATAAACTAAAAAGGGATATGTTTGTAATGGATAAGAATAACCTCCAGGATAACCTCTTTACTCTGTTTGAAGTCTCTGAGCCACTGAAACTTTATTTTGTCTCATTTCTTTCTCCCCCCTTTTGGTCAAGAAGGTTTTCTCAGTCCCTTAATACTGGGTCCTGGCTCGTCCCAGGAGTTCTATTCCACATTGCCAGGGAAGTTTACACCCCTGGTAGTCACATCCCACATGGCGGGGAAGACAACTGAGTTCACCTGCTGCGTTGGCTTAGAGAGAGAGGCCACATCTGAGCAACAAAAGAGGTTCTCTGGGAGGTGACTTGTTACTTTTTTTTTTGCATGGGAAGGCAATGGGAAGCAAACCCGGGTCTCTGGCATGGCAGGCAAGAACTCTGCCTCTGCCTGCTGAACCACTGTGGTCCACCCCATTACATTTTTTTTTTTTTTAAACTTTTTATTAATTAAAAAACTTAACAAAAGAACATTAATATATCATTCCATTCTACATATACAATCAGTAATTCTTAATATTATCATATAGTTGCATATTCATCATTTTTTAGAACATTTGCATCAATTTAGAGAAAGAAATAAAAAGACATCAGAAAAAGAAATAAAACAATAATAGAGAA
>PVIY010026801.1:0-15893 GCA_004026745.1 Myrmecophaga tridactyla | reverse complement strand
GGTTTTCACAATCGCACAGTCACATTGTGACAGCTATATCATTATTCAGTCATCCTCAAGAAACATGGCTACTGGAACACAGCTCTACATTTTCAGGCAGTTCCAGCCCCTCCATTACATCTTGAATAACACGATGATATCTACTTGATGCATAAGAATAACCTCCAGGATAACCTCTCGACTCTATTTGGAATCTCTCAGCCATTGACACTTTGTCTCATTTCAGTCTTCCCCCTTTTGTTCGAGAAGCTTTGCTCAATCCCTTGATGCTGAGTCTCCGCTCATTCCAAGATCTCTGTCCCACGTTGCCAGGAAGGTCCACACGCCTGGGAGTCATGTCCCATGTAGAGAGGGGGTAGGGTGGTGAGACTGCTCGTTGTGTTGGCTGGAGAGAGAGGCCACATCTGAGCAACAGAAGAGGCTCTTTTGTGGGTGACTCTTAGGCCTAAATTTTAAGTAGACTTGACCTATCCTTTGCAGGGTTAAGTTTCATATGAGCAAACCCCAAGACTGGGGTCTCAGCCTATAGCTTTGGTTGTCCACACTGCTTGTGAGAATATCAAGAATTCAACTTGGGGAAGTTGAATTTCTCCCCGTTCTCACCACTGCCTGAAGGGGGCTTTGCAAATACTTTTCCACTTACTGATTGAATCACTCTGGGATTCATCAGGGCCTCACTCTGGACAAACCAGCAAAATCTCATGTCCTACCTGAGATTCCAAGTACTTAAGGCGTTCAATCAGTAACTCCATTTTTAACCTGTTTTTGTCATTATACTTAAAGTGGGTTTCTGGTGGGTAGAAATAGACTTTCAGATTGTAAGTGGAGAAACTAGACCAAATTTCATTGGAGAGGGAGTGGAGGAGGCTTAAGAGGCTCCGTGAATAAAATCAGAGGGCACAGAAGACTTAAATGAGGCAGATGGAACCAATCCCAGAAAGAGGTAGTCAGCACTGAATGGCAAAATTCTGAGCACAGGGCCATAGCGCTGGCTACAGCAAGAGGCTTGGGAGGGCACCTTCTCAGGCAGAAGCAGAAAGGTGGAGAAAAGGAGGTGTTGCCCTCTTGGGGAAGTTAGCAATGAAGAAAAAGAAGGAAATAAGAGAAGAAAATTAAAGATCCCATAGAAATTGAAGCAAAACGGTCAACCCACCTCAGTCTCACCACCACCCATGAAACTATCCTTAAAGGAGACAACACAAGAACAGCAGAAACATTCTCTAACTAGGAACCCTGACCACAAAATAATAGATGTAATTTCCTTAGTATTTTAATTACTCAGCTATGTTGTTTCATGTCTCTTTTACATTTCATGTTCTGTCATGTATTATAGTTTGGTAAAGTCATTTCTTTTTTTTTTTTTTTTTTTAGCCATTTTTAATTGAAGTCTTATATGCAATCCTAGTTTATGTAAAGGTGGGGGCTGAGTTACTCTCCTTTGGACTCATGTTTTTTAGATACCCTTCTCAGCCTTTAGGTGGCTCCCGAGGAAACCCAGATATATAATGGTTCTTAGTTTGTTTAGCCATTTCTCCATCTTGAGTATCAGGTTGGTTCTCATTGAGTATTCGTGTGGCAGTTTATTTATTTGTTTAATTAATTTTTTCTTCTCTGAAACATAAGTATGTGTACCCATTTTCTCATTAATTCTAACATGTATTGACTTAACTATGTTTCAGCCACTATGCTAGCCTTAAATGAATGTGCGCTTCCTTTAAGGAACTCAGGCTAGTTTGAAATGTAAGCTACTTTTATAACTTCAAGAGACTGAGCCATCAAATACTAACTCATATATGGTGTTCTTTATATGCCAGGCACTATGTTCAATGCTTTATATGTGTTAATTCACTTGGCCTTCTTAACAACAAAAGGTGTATACTATTATTGTTGTTTTACACATAAGTGAGGTGAGGCACGGTGATTAAATAACTTGTTCAAGGTAAAGGCAGATCCATGATTTGAACCTAGGTAGTCTGGCTTGAGGGTCCTGTGTCCTCTGCTGCCTTGGTTATTTTGGATCTCAATTAAGCTGCTCTTTGAAGGCTGGCAACTTCATTGAAGTAACACATGTGGTTTGTTTAATTTCTCACACCATTTCCACTGTTGTCATTCTAGTTTATCATCTCTTGTCTGGACCTCTTCATTGTTCTCTTATCTTTTTGCTTTTGTATCTCTCTGTGGTCTCTTTTCTTTTGAGTAATTAAAATGATCTTTCTAAAGTATAATCACATAGCATCACTTCTTCAAAACTGTGCATTGACTTCTTAATCCATTTAGATTAAAATCCAAAGTCTTTATTTAGGCCATTATTTTTGGCACGCTAACACAATCTCCTTTCCTTGCCTGTGCTGCGGAGCTCCAGCCACACAGTTCTCCGTGTTGTGCTTTGATGCTTCCTGTTCGCTCCCCCCTGCCCACAGATATGTTTTAGCTTATTCCTTGATTCATTTCCATTTCCTTCAGATGTCCCCTTGAAAATAAACCCCTGTCTGTCCTCTCCAAATTACTGACATACCCATCACACATTCTCCCCTTACCCTGCTTTAATTACCTTCATAGCATTTATAACTACTTGGTATTTTATAGTATATTTCTTTCTTTATCTTCTCTACCTTTCATTAGATAGTAAGCTACATAGGGGCAGGGCCTTGTACGTCTTGTTCGCGCAATGCCTGACATATAAGCAGGCGCTTGATAAACATATACTGAATAAATGGAATAAGGAATACCTTCATTAAAGCCATTAATGACTACTGATAAATGAAAATGAATTTGCAGTTCCCTATCAGCCTCTTCCATACAGATGCTAGTATCATGTCATTGAGATTTTACTAATCTCTTTGTCTTTCCCTCAAAGGTTAGTGAATAAATAGTAATCCCTGAGTTCTCTAATTGTTCTGAAACATACTTTGATGTGGTTTTGGTTCTCAACCTTAAATAGCTTTCCTTGGGCAAAAAATTTATGTTGTCTACTAAATTGTAGTATTTAGGATCTTAGACCACAGAAAATTGTAAACTTACAATTTTCCAATGTTTGAATAATAAATTTTACATGATAAAAAAGGAACAAATAGTGCTAGATTCAGCAAATTCTCTTTAAGCTAGAGTTTGGTCTTGTTTTTCCCTCCCTCCAGGAAAGTTAAATTTACGTTAATTTTGTAACTTAATGATATGAGAAATTAAATGCTAAGCAATAAGAGAGAAACTGAATATCAAGAAACAAGAGCTGAGGGCCAATAAACCATACAGTGTCTAAGATTCCCACTCTTACTCCTGGAACCTTTTTTCCTGGAACTGATGCACGAGCTAACTGGATTCATTTTATTTAAATAAATTGGTTTCAAATGTTGTATTTTTCTTGTGAAATGTTCTGAAAAATTTTTGTTTGGTCTTAATAAAATATGGTTTATTATGAAGTCCCATACATGGTGTTTATTTACATGTTAATAAAATAAATGACATTCCTTGGCCCAACTAGGAAATAAAAAACATTTTTTTATACGCCCTTCAAACACATAGCGATGGCAAAATATAATTTAAAACTTTTTTTTTTCCTTAGTAAGTGCGTTTTGTTAAAATTCTGTTAAAACCACGGGCCAGGGGGAGGAAGTAAAAGTAGTCAGAGGATCACGGTAGGAAAGATTGAGGTCTGGGACCTGGGTAATTTAAAACTTTAACATAGACTTTTAATATTGTGGTAGGATTTCTGATTCGGATTAAATAAAAATCTTCAGTCTATTCCTATTTTCTGAGGTATGCTCTCTAATTAGTATTATCATCAAAAGTTTGTGAATCATATATACTTTTTGTTTCAGTTACAAACCAGTGGACCATAAGCTCATTTGGCTACCCTTACGGGAAGGATTTGAGGATCTCTTTGCCCAGACATTTTCTAAGAAGCAAAACTTTACGTTCTTGGGACACATTCAGACCTGTTATAGGCAGAAACGGTGGCATGATCTTCTCAGGCTAATGCAGCATGTGCAAAAGTCTGCTGTGAACAAGGATGGAAAAGAGGGTGAACCTGGTAAGGCTGTGACCCAGACTGTTGGTGGGAAGGCAGGGGACAGGTGCTCAGTTTGCTTAACTAAAAGAGCAGTTTTGGTGGGAAGAATAAACCAATACAAATTGGAACTTCTACCACTTACGGCAAAGGTGACAGATTTTGAACTACTGTTATTTCCATGATTCTAGGCAGAACTTCTACAGAAGCATGTCTGATAATGCAATGTTTAAGTTTTAGTTAGTAGTCAGTTGGTCAGAGTTTTTTCAGATAAAGAACTTATTTCCAGAGAGCTGTATTCCATAGCCAAGGGGCTTTTGCAGCTTTCATAATTTCTCTGTGCTTTCTCATCTGTAAAATGGGGAATAAGAGTACCTCCTTCAAAGAGTTGTTGTAAAGGATAAATGAATCAGTTCATACTTGTGCAT
Source organism: Myrmecophaga tridactyla (assembly GCA_004026745.1). Classification (NCBI taxonomy): domain Eukaryota; kingdom Metazoa; phylum Chordata; class Mammalia; order Pilosa; family Myrmecophagidae; genus Myrmecophaga; species Myrmecophaga tridactyla. The sequence goes on along the minus strand of PVIY010026801.1, from coordinate 11,462 downwards.
ATAAATGTTATTTAGTTTAGTTGGCTGGCACATATAGGTGTTTAAATTTAGTTTTTACATTCCTGTCTAAAATGCTTAACTTTTTTTTTTAAGATTTAATTTTTTTTTGTCTCCCTACATATGTGTATACCAGTCTACATACACACACACGGAGGCAGAGGTAGATATGTGATATATTTATCATAGGAAATTTTATTCTTTTTCTTGGTGATGGTGCATGGGTCAGGAATCAAACCCGGGTCTCCTATATGGCAAGTGAGAATTTTACCACTGAACTACCCATGCACCCCTAAAATGCTTAACTTTTATGTGAGCCTCTTTAGCCATTCGTTTTTTTTCTTTGTGTTTCTGTGTGTTTAAAAGTTGTATGTATTACACCTCAAAATGTGTGTTAATTTCTTGTTGTTATTCTTTTCTAGGATTACTCCTAAAAGAGAAATGGGAAGCATTTGGTCTTAGGCTCAACCATGCCCAACAACAGATGAAAATGACTGAAAATGCCCTATTGTTTGCGTTTGTAGAGGTATTTTGTTTTAGTTATTTATGTTAAGGGAGTATTGATTGGACACAAAATGCTAGCATTAGGCATTGGCATTAGGTTGGTCTTCTTTTTGTGAGGATATTTCTAGTGTTAGTTTCGTAAATATTTAATGAAATAATTACTCGGAGGGAAGATTTTTGAAAAATGTCCTATATGGATATTATAAGGTCTTCATGTTCACCATTATTATTTTTTTAAAGATGCAGTTGAAGATAAATAGTGAACCCTGTATTCTTTCATAGCCACATACGGGGGGGAGGGATGAATGGGGGTGGGAGAAGATAAATAGACTTTGCGGACCATTCACTTTATTCCCCCATTTTTTAGTTCCAGGGCATAGATAGTTTTACTCTTTGCTGTCCTGTGACCCTTTAGGGGAAGGATCACCTTAATTAAATGTTCATGACTTGGGCTTTTTTCTTTTTTTAATGATTTTTTCTGTGACACTGTTTAAACCATCCCTGTATATCCCTAAATGAAGTAGGAGTTTTACTTGAGATCATATTTTGGTTAGAGAGACAGTTTACTCTATCATATGTCTGTTGGGTGTGGGAAATTTGGTCATTAGTGCTTAATCTTAATATGATCATTTCTGTAGAACCAATTAAAATGTTATTAGGATTTATATTTCATGCTGTAGCAATTCACTAGAATTAGTGAATTTGTTCTGCTTTTTAAAAAAATATTTATTATTTTGTTTAAAATAAGCAGTAGTTTAATGAAGCCATAGCACTTACAGAGTCCTTGAATGGTTGCAATATAAAATCTGTATAACAATTAGTACAAGATGCAAGGTAGAATACATTTTAATACTGGTAGAGTGGCAGCTTCATAGGAAAAATGCTATAAAAAATCTTATAAACATTTATTTGCAAAGCCACTGTTCTGCTTTATTTTTTTAAATTAAATTTGGAAGATTGGCATGAAGACAAACATATAAAGCAGTTTAATGATACTAAAACAATTCAGTTTTTGGCAGTGTGCCAGATGAACACGTTGTAAGACTTTTCTTTCATTGCTCTTTGAAGAGCGTGTATAGAATTTGAAGAGATAAAACCAAAGTGGGCTAGTGCTGAGGAAAGATTGATTTTGAGCTTCATCAACTGTGAAAGACTGTATATTACAATATTAAACACTCTTGATTTAGAAATTTGTCTGATCTTGGTGTATTCAAGCCTGACCTCATTTTATTTTGGGTGCCTTTATTGGCTGTTTTAACTCACACCCGATTACTTGTAAATTGCCGTTTACCTAACCATCCATATCATGAGAGGGCCTACCTTATTGCATCTCACTCTTAGGGCTCTGGCCCTTTTGGACATTTAAAAAGTTAACTTGTTCTTAACTCTGCAGACCTGCTGACAGCCATTTGGCAGTTAAGGTATAGGATTGAACTTGTCAAGTGAGAGAGGTTTGGGGAACCAGTGGCTCTTTTTTTCTAACACTGCTTGCATAACTGCTTCTGGTACATGTGACTCTATTTGAAATGGATTCTTAACGTTTTATTCTCTCTTTTAGGGCACATTAGCTCAGGCTGTAAAGAAAGGAGAGTGGATCTTGTTGGATGAGATTAATCTGGCAGCTCCAGAAACATTAGAATGCCTGAGTGGTTTACTTGAAGGATCCTCTGGCTCCCTGGTGTTGCTAGATCGAGGAGACACAGGTGGTACTTAGTCCCCTTGGGGGGTTTGAATTAGTGTGGAGACTGATGGCAACCTCAGAGTGAGATTCTTTTATTTAGGTTGATTGCATGGGTCTTCCAATAGGATTTATTAATTCCTTAGCTAGTTACTATTATTTTGCAAAGCACATTATACTGTGGAATGCACAATATGAAGAATGGAAAGAATTCAATTTGTCAGGGTTTTTGGGTTTTGGATTCCAAACATACACATACAGTGACAAAACATATATAGGTGATTAGGTGACAAAAAAAAGAATAATAGTGAACAATCACACTATAAAAGTCAGAGAAGTGGCAGCATATGTTTTAAGTAGTATACTTAAGATCTGGATGATGGTTTCAGTGGGCTTTCAGAAAAGGCAGTGAAGGTTTGAGTAGCTACCACCAGCTTGACTGAGCCTGAGGTGAGTGGCTAATTACTTAAATTCTCAACAACTTAAAATAGTTATATTTTCTCTTATCAGAGCCACTAGTTCGCCATCTTGACTTTCGTTTATTTGCCTGTATGAATCCAGCAACTGATGTAGGCAAAAGAAATCTCCCACCGGGAATAAGAAACAGGTAAGGAGATCTGGCCTGGTTGCCGGAGAAGTTTTTTTAAAAGTTTTGTTTGTTTATTGATTAGTAATATTAATGTAGCCAAACTTTATAACAAATGAACAGAGTGCTTGACATTTCTTGGCCTCTAAAAGAAGAATCATAGTTTCTTTTATTTATCATATTCTTCTATTTTCTATCAGTGGTGAAATAAGAGAAACCTAAAAACACTGGAGAATTTCCTTCAGGTTGCCATTATGCTATTTAATGGCTCATGGATATTGTCGAAGGCAAAAATATTTCCTCCCTTTTGGTTCTGATGCTCCCTTGTAGCTATTAGGAAATTTTTATATAGCAATTTAATAGTACAGCATTTAACACTACAAGTGCATTTTAGGAACACAAGCCTATTTAGGCCAGGCTCATCTGTAAAAGATTTCTTAAGTTACTTTCAGCTTTTATTGCTAAGCACAGTTAAATAGGTGCTTAGTTGTTGGTGTTTGTGTGTGTTATATTTACCAAATCTCCAAATATATTGTTCTTGGTAGCTTTGTGTTCCATTTTTGAATTTTAAAAAAGTGTTAAAAGTTTATGAGGGGGATGCAAGGAGGTAGTTCAGGGGTAGAATTCTTGCCTACCATGCGGGAGACTTTGGTTCAATTCCCGGCCCATGCATTTCCCCAAAACAAACACACAAAAATTCCACAAATGGTGCTGCGATAATGGGATACTGACATAGAATGAAATGTGACCCCTGCAATACAGCTTACCCCCCCCCAAAATGTTTATGAGATATTCCTACCCCTGTTCCCATTATGAAAGTAATGAACTCTTCCTAGGGGAATTTTAGAAACTATATTAATTTATGTATTTTCTTTTGCTCCAACTGCTCTATTTTTGATGGTGAGGAGGTTTATTTTTTGTTGCACATATTTTTTATTACACATAGTTGTGATAAACACCTTAAAACAAAGATTGATAAGTCTTATTTCGTAACTGTTTCTTGTTAGTACTGTATTGAAGATATTGCATAGTAGAAGTAACAATGGTGGTATTTTTGGTAACATCTACACTGTCTTACTCATTTTGATCAGTGTATCTTAAGTCAAAAAAAGCCTGTATATTTTTTCTGTTATAAGTAATATGAATTTATGTTACTTGTATTTCATATTTTTCTAATGTCAGAATAGTTGTATTAATTTCCTAAAAGGTGGTTATTATATAGTAATTGTCTCATAGGTTCACAGAACTTTATGTGGAAGAATTGGAAAGTAAAGAAGATTTACAAATTCTGATTGTGGATTATCTGAAAGGATTGAGTGTGAACAAGAACACAGTACAAGGAATCATAAAGTAGGTTTCTTTGGTGGGTCTAAAACCTTTCCCTCGGAACATAAAAAAATACTGCATGCATATGTACCTGTGTGTTTTCTTCTTTTATCTTTTGCTTCTAACCAGAGAAGGCTGATGGAAGGCCTGTCATTTGATTTCTGTTTTAAAGTTGGAAGCTTATATGAACTCCCTTGTATTTTCCTAAGGCAGCTTAACATAGAAGGCTGTGGTTACTTCAGGAGAATTTGTAAACAAATAGATAATGCTTTCCTAATTACTTCTGTATTTGTAACTAAGAGTTTGAGTTCCTGGAGGAACTCATGTATTTACATATAAATGGCATGTATTTTGATTCCTGTTGCTTGGTATCTTACTTTTCTGTTTGCAATTTGCATGCTCGCTGTGTGGTATATATATAAAAAGATCAGTGTGATTGATGCACTCAGGTTTGGTATTGATGCTGTATTTTGATTTTTCCATTTTAATTTTTGTATGCCATATCGAAAGGGGTACACTATTTTGCGTAAGGCAACCTGAATTTTAGTACTGGCTCTGTTAGAAACTAATTGTGGTTTCCTGGCCACGTCACTAAGTTGACTTCCTCTTTGTCTATTAGAAAGAAATATATAATGTGTAAAGGGTTGAAGCAGGTTTATATTGGTGCTTTACTGTGTATTTTTTGGTTTGTTCATTTTATAAACCAGTGTTAATTGAGTGCCCAGGTGTTAGATATAAGACTGTAAGTAAATGAATAAATAAGATAGATGGAATCCTCGTTCTTCTCTTGGAGCTTTAATTCTACTGGTGAAGATAACTAAGAGCCATAATACAATTTTAGACTGTGAAAAGTGAAGGAAAACAACAGAAAGCAGAGTAGGGGGTAGAGGGTCAGGAGTCCCATTTTAAACAGGTTAGTTAAGAAGGTATTTGCTCAAAATGGTTTGGAATGGTTTACCATATTACATGCTAAAATTGGACCACTTTTTATTACTAAAGAATATTTGGACGAAAGTATAAATACATATAGTTAAAATTCAAGAAGATGGAGATAGAATCGCTTGTAAAATGCTGATAGTACAAGTAGTACATGTACTGTATATAAAAGCTCATTTCTGGAGCATGGATTCTTTCTGCATTCTGACTGATGACATGTAGGTAGATTGCAAAGAGGCACGCCACCCCTCTTTGGGCAGGAACTTGCATTTCATCTGTGATGCATATTTGATTATACTTGATCTTATCATAGCTGATCATGAATTTCATGAGTTTTTAAATTTGAGGCATTTCGCGTTTCCATCTGAAACCTCTTCCATCTTGCCATCTTCTGGACTTTTCCAAAGTGTGGTAGTGATAACTATATTGGTCATAACTTTTTATGTTTTTTAATATTTTTTAAAATTAGTGATTATAGCCACATCCACAGCCTTTTTAAAAAATATTTTTTACTGTGACATATAACATGTATACAAAAAAAGCAGTACATTTCAAAGTGCATTTTAACAAATAGTTAAGAACAAATTTTAAAGTTCGGTATGGCTTCCGTTCCACAATTTTAGGTGTTTCCTTCTTGCTGCTCTAAGACAGTGGAGGCAAAAAGAAATATCAATGTAATTACTCAGTAGTCACACTCATTTGTTAAATCCTATCTTCTTTATTGCAACTCCTTCTTCTCCTTTGATATTATTCTCCCAGTCTTTAGGAATATTTGGGCAATAACTGTTCTAACTTCTTATTGAAAAGAGGTTAAGGGGTGTGGGGATGCAACTGATTGATGTTCTTGGGGAGACTTGTAACTTTGGGTTTCAGGGCTTATCTGGCCTAGGAGCCATCTGGAGGTTTTAGGTTTCTGGAAAATAAACTTATTCAGTGAAACTTTTATAGAGTCTCAGAGCCCTGGGTATTCTTTAGGTTTCACAGAAATACTGTTGGTTGGGGTTTGGTAAACGATGGTTTTGAAACACCCTGGTTATTCTCTATATGCTTGTCCATCACCATTATATATTACATAGGGATTTCATTTTCTGCTCATTTTAGGATCAGTTCTGGAACACTGAGTTTGGGCCCATTGCTTCTCACAATTCACTGTCTTCTTACATCCGTCTATTGGTAGCTTTTTTTTTTGCTTCTTTGGTATCTTTTGCCAGAGGAATTGAACCTCACACTTTCTAGTTTCTCAAAGGAAGCTGATAGATTTTACTCCGAGTATATGAAAATAGATTTTAAAAAAGAATCCCTGAGAGATTATTATTATTTTTGTTTTTGCATGAGCAGGCACCAGGAATCGAACCTGGGTCTCCAGCATGGCAGGCGAGAATCTGCCTGCTGAGATTATTTTTTTAATGCAATTTTATTGAGATATGTTCATATACCATATGCTCATCCAAAGCATACAATCAGTGGTTCACAATATCATCATATAGTTGTGCATTCATCATCACCATCAACTTTTGAACATTTTCATTATTCCAAAAACAATTAAAAGTTGAAAAGAGCACCCAAATCCTATCCCTCTTATCCTCCTTATTACTTATTTTCTGTCTTTATTTTCTTACTCATCTGTCCATCCACTGGATAAAGGGAACATCAGTCACAAGGTTTTCCCAATCACATGGTCATACCTTAAAAGCTGTATAGTAATACAGTCATCTCAAGAATTAAGGTTACTGGATTATAGTTCATGGCTTCTGGCATTTTCCTCTTGTTACTCTAATATACCCAAAACTGAAAAAGAATATAATGCATAAGAATGACTTCCAGGATAACCTCTCAAGTTTATCAGGACATCACACCTAACCTCATATAAACCACTAAGATTTCACTCCCTATTTAAGGTTCCATGTAATTATTGTCTTCAAATAAGCTGACCATATAAGTTAAATTAGATAGTGTGCTACCCAAAACATCAGTTTTGCACTGATATAAGTTTGCACCAATACAAGTTCAAGCACAGAAGTTGAGGTTTTAAAATAAACTCAATATCCTTTACGCTGTAGTCTGGTTTACTTTAGTCCTTGCCAGATTGGTTTCCTTCGTATCTCCAACTGAAGTCTGATCTCCTGAGACATCTTGATATATGTTCTAGGAAGTTGCGTGCAAGCTTCACTATTTTTTTAACCTATAAAAATAGCTTCAGATCTTCTGTAGGGAGGTGGGAAGAACAGCAAAATAATGAATACTTACTGATTAATATGCCTGAATTGCTTCTTCTTTGTAGCTTCTACACAGCTGTGCGGAAGGACTCGGGAGCCAAACTGGTGGATGGTACTGGCCATAGACCTCACTACAGCCTTCGGACTCTCTGCAGGGCCCTGCGATTTGCAGCCTCCAATCCCTGTGGCAACATCCAGCGCTCGCTCTATGAGGTCTTTGTAAAGTCACTTTGGGAGAGGGGTTTGGTACACGGGTTCACTGTAGGAAGGGGCATATGCCAGGTTCCTCACTGCACTCTAGTCAGTCACATTATCCCAGGACCTTATACTAGAATTCCGCAGTCCCTGCTCAGTCACCACATTTAAAAGTTGTCTTGGGAAGCAGCACCACCCAAGAGATTGAATTTTGATCCTGAAATAAGTTGTTCTGTTACTACTAAAGTTTAATTTTTTCTTTTTCCTAGGGCTTTTGTTTGGGTTTCTTAACACAGCTTGACAGGGCATCACACCCAGTAGTTCAGAAGCTCATTTGTCAACACATTGTTCCTGGCAATGTCAAAAGTCTGCTGAAGCAGGTATGTGTGTGTATTATTTTTTATATTTGAGTTCTTGTTTAACATATACATGAACGGCTGAATTATCAGATTTTCAGCTGTTTTCTTTTTTGCAAAACCAGTATTTAAAAGTAATGTTTGTTTAAAAAAAAAAGTCGATTGTGATGATTTAAGTATTTAAGCCCTGTAGCCTCCTATATTCTGGAGCAGCTAGAAGGAAAAATATGAGAGGATCGTATGGTGGCCCATGACAAACTCTGGGATCTATCCTGTAACCACTTTTTGAAGAGTGCTTTGAAAACTAATGCTTTTTAATTTCTTTGGTTTGAACATATGTTATACTGTACAATAAAAAAAGTTTAAAAAAATAATAAAAGTAATGTTTGTTATAAAAAATTTAAGCGTTACAGAAATGTCTATTTTAAATGGTGTAAGTTCTCCATAATTCTATACTTCCCGATTTAAACCCTGCAAATAGTCCTTTCCTTGTAAATTAGAATATATGCATTTTATTTTCCTGTACATTCAAATTCTGGTGTGTGTGTGAGAGAGAGTGCTTTATTGAGGAAAATTTGAATATATATATATATATATATATATATATATTTTTTTTTTTTTTTGCATGGGCAGGTGCCGGGAACCTGTGAAAATATTTTTGATGTAAATGGGAAAATCTTGTTTCAGCTTTTCTGCCTTGCCTAACTAGAATTTATATTCTATATATATACAGCCCCAGATTTCCCCTTTGGGTAGAATTAAATATACAATTCAGTGCTGTCTGTTCACAGTAATATGCTACCACCAGCATAACCAAAACTTTCCATCATACAGAAGAGAAACTGTACGATTTAAGCATTACTTTCCTTTTCCATAGCTTTTCCCTTCCCTAGTAACCTATATTTTAGATTGTGACTCTATGAGTTTGTTTATTTTAATTATTTCTTATCAGTGAAGTCATACAACATTTATCCTTTTGTGTCAGTTTCTTCCATAGCGGTGCACCATTTTTACATTCTCACCAGCAATGAGTGATTCTATTTGTCCACATACTCTCCAACGCTTGCAATTTTCTGTTTTTAACTGGTAGCCATTCTAGTAGATGAAATGGAATCTCGTTGTTTTGGTTTGACATTGAGCATATTTTCATTTGAATATAATGTCTGCAGTAGAGTCTATGTTTTCTAATGACCACATACTTTTTTGTTGGGTGCTTGCACCGTAATTTTATCTACTTAGTTTCTTTCTGATTGATGTTTGGGTATTTTGTTGTTTTGTTTTTGCTATTTATAAACAGCAACCATTTGAGTTTAACAGAATAACTTACAGAATAATAAGAGTACTAAAAGCTGCTGAAATAAACTAGCTCATCAATTGAACTGGCTTCTTTGCCTCTTGATTGTTTGCTCTTTGGGAAGTGAAGGCCATTGGGATTTGCAGTTATTTTGTGCTGAACCTTCTTTCCTTTTTCTTTGTTTGCTTTCACGACTACCTCAATACCAGTTTCTTCCACACTTGCTGATATTTTATGTGTTCTTTATTGTCATGATGGATGCTTAAAGGATTGCTTTCTCCGATTCTTCTTAATGGTCTAGGAGAATACTTTTCCATGGCTATTGATTTAGTCACTCTTTTTATATGGTTCAACTTTGCCATATCTTAGGAAGTTGATCCCATTATCCACACTACTGTCGTTTCTCTGAGGGTCAGTATCATTTTTAGTGTCTTCTAGAGAATCCAGACTGTAACAGTTCAAAACCCCCCTCCTCAGTACAACACTGGTAGCCCTTCATATGATTTATATGAAATGCATGTTTTTGTCCAAAATACATACTCTGTGGGAATTTGGTAGGTGAGAGAAGAGAACTGAATCATAATGTATCTGAGAACTTGATTTAATTCAAGTTTTTTCCCAAACTCACCTACCCATAGTTCACTTTTATTTTTAATTTTATTTCATGGGCAGGCACCAGGAATCAAACTCAGGTCTCCAGCATGGCAGGCGAGAACTCTGCCACTGAGCCACTGTGGCCCACCTTGTTTTATTTTATTTTATTTATTTTTAAAGCACAGGTGGGTTTACGGGGGAAGAATCATGCAGGAAGGACATAGTTTCCATAGACCATCTCCTTTCCAGTTTTCCCTGTTATTAATGTTTTACATTAATGTGATACATTTGTTACAATTGATGAACCAATATTATTATAATTATACTATTAACTAAAGTCCATAGCTTACATTAGGCTTCACTAATGTGTATTGTACAGAACTTAAGTTTGTTTTTTTTTTAATTAGAGAAGTTATAGGTTTACAGAAAAATCATGTAAAAAATACTGCATTCCCATATATCCCCCTATTGTTAACATTTTGCCTTAGTGTGGTACCTTTGTTAGAAATAATTTAAGAATATTAAAATAGCACTATTAACTATGTAGTCCATAGTTTACATTAGGTTGTAATTTTTTTCATATATGCCACCCTAGTAATTAGCACCTTTCATCAGTGTGGTACATTTATTATAGTTCATGAAAGAACGTTTTTATAATTGCACTGTTAACTATAGAACATCATTTACAAGAGGGACTCACTGTGTTGTATGGTTTTGTTTTATCTTTACATTTTTATTTTAATATATATATAAAACCTAAAATTTCCCCTTTTAACCTCATTCACATATATAATTCAGTGCTGTTAATTGCACTCATAATGTTGTGGTACCATCCATTTCTAAAACTTTACAGTCAACCTAAGCAGAAATTCTGTGCAAATTAAGCATTAATTCCCCATTTGCTAACCCCAACCCAGACCCTGTAACCTATATCCTGAATTATAACTCTAAGAGTTTTCTTATTCTAATTATTTCATAGGAGTGAGATCCTACAATGTTTTCCTTTGCTGTCTGGCTTATTTCAGCCCACATAATGTCTATAGCTGTAAGGTTCATTCATGTTGTTGTGTGTGTCAGGACTTCATTCCTTTTTATGACTGAATAATATTCTCTTGTATGTATATACATTTTATTTATCCATTCATCTGTGGATGGACTTTTGGGGCGCTTCCATGTATTGAAAACTGTGAAGAATATAGCTATGAACATGAGTGTGCAAATACCTGTTTGAGTACTTGCTTTCGATACTTTGGGGTATGTACCTGTTCTAGTTTGCTAGCTGCCAGAATGCAATATACCAGAAACAGAATGGCTTTTAAAAGGGGTAATTTAATAAATTGCTAGTTTGCAGTTCTAAGGCCGAGAAAATGTCCCAGTTAAAACAAGTCTATAGAAATGTCCTATCACAGGCATCCAGAGAAAGATACCTTGGTTCAAGAAAGCCAGTGAAATTCCGGGTTTTTCTCTCAAGTGAGAAGGCACATGGCAAACATGGTCAGGGTTCCTCTCTCATCTGGAAAGGTACATGGCGAGCACAGCGTCATCTGCTAGCTTCTTCTGGCTTCCTGTTTCATGAAGCTCCCCAGGAGACATTTTCCTTCTTCATCTCCAAAGGTTGCTGGCTGGTGGACTCTGCTTCTTGTGGCTATGTCGTTCTGCTCTGCTCTCTCTGAATCTCCTTCATTCTCCAAAATGTTTCCTCTTTTATAGGACTCCAGAAACTTCTCAAGACCCACCCAAATGGGTGGAGACATGCCTCCAGCTAATCCCGTTTAGCAAC
>PVIY010026800.1:0-34930 GCA_004026745.1 Myrmecophaga tridactyla | reverse complement strand
AGCCTTCTTGAACCAAGGTATCTTTCCCTGGATGGATGCCATTGATTGGACATTTGTATAGACGTTTTAATTGGGACATTTTCTTGGCCTTAGAACTGTGAACTAGCAACTTATTAAACTCCTCTTTTTAAAAGCCATTCTGTTTCTGGCATATTGCATTCTGGCAGCTAGCAAACTTAGAACAGTAAGATTATCAAGAAAAGGAGTATAAGTAAAAATCACCATTAACACTTTGGGTCACTCCCACGTGATTGGGGGCACTTGTATGGCTTCTCTTTTTTTCATTTCTTTGAAGAGGTAACCTATGAAGGGAAGCAAAGAATAGGGTAGCAGAAACCAGGAAAAAAGTGGGTATTTTAGTTTCCTGTCAGCTAAAACAAATACCATGATGTAAAAATGGGAATTTATCGGCTCATGGTTTTAAGGGTGAGAGAATTCTAAAATCAAGCCATTATTGAGACTATGCTTTCTCCCAGAAGCTGTGGTGTTCTAGAGCTGGCTGTCAGATTCCTTGGATCATGGGTTTTTTGTCACATAGCAACCTCACATGGCAGCCTCTCCTGGCTTCTCTGGGTTCAACTGACTTCATGCTTCTCCCCATGGCTTTCTCACCATGTGTCCAAATTGCATTTTGCTTATAAAAGTCTCCAGTAATAGGGTTAAGACCCATCCTGATTCAATTGGGCCACACCTTACAAAGTAACTTCATTAAAGAACCATATTTATAAGAGTTCATATTCACAGAAATGGATTAAGTTTAAGAACATGTTTTTCTGGGGTACATAGCTCCAAGCTATGATGGTGTGCCCTCTGGATTCCAAAAAAGACATGTTCTGTCCACATGCAAAATACTTGTATTCAATCACAGCATCCCAAAAGCTGTAAGTCATAACAGTAGCAATGTTAGTACAAAGTCTCATCAAAAGTGGTTTATGGCTGTGGTCTATCCTAGGGCACAATTTCCTCTGTCTATAGACCTCTGAAACCTAGAAAAGAAATTATCTGCTTCCAGTATGCAATGGAGGAACAGGAAAAGGATAAACATTTCTAATCCAGAAGGGAGAAACAGAGGAAAATAGGGGTCATGGGTCCCAAACAGTTCCAAAACCCATCAGGGCAAACTCAGATTTCAAGGTCTGAGAAACATCTATGAATAGATGTCTTGTCCTCTTGTCCTGATGGAGTGGCAGCTCCCGCCTTGTTCCTCCTTCCACTGCACTTCCTGTGCAGTGACCCTCTCTCCTTAAACACTGGGGTGAACTCCCAACCCTTTCCAAACATCAGCCAATCTCTCCAAAAATGCTAGGACACAGTCCCCAACCTCTCAAAGCATTGGGGGTCAGCCTGTCCTCCTGAAATGTTTGGGGCACAAGCCTCACCCTTTCTAAGCATTGGGGTGGCAGCAGTTTCCCTAAACAATGGAGTGCAAGGTTTGCCACCACTAAATGCTGGAGTGAATGCGCCCTTTCCACATACATGGGTGGACTTGTTCTCTTGGACAAAGGAGATCCCTTAAGTCTAATTCATGGACTGAAGATCTCTTCAGTCTCAGCTTCAATGGTTTTTCCCTTGAAGTTATTCTTCCTTCAATTTGTCCCCCTCCCTGTCCCTTCAGTCCAGGCTGCCAATGGATCTTCTCCTACAAATTTTTTGAAAATCTTGTCAGGTGTGACAGATAATAGAACTTGTCATGGACCCTTCCTACATGTCTGCATTTCAGTCCTGACTTCCACTGAAATTGCTGACTGGATCCATGTTCAGTTACGGAGTCATATGGAGTCATATGGAGGCCTATTCTTCAGGGACTTAATTTCCAGAAGCTCAGGGAGGACCCCAATATAGCCACTTGTGGCCTTAGTCACAGAACACATGATCAAGATATGCATAGAACTTTCTAAAAAGTCAATTCATGGTTTCTTTGTGCTCAAGAGTTCATTTCTCAGTTTATCCCTTTCCTTTCTCATTTCATTATAAGCTGCAAGAAGAAACTGGGCTGTACCTTCCACACTGAGCTTGTAAATCCTCTCAACAAAATATCCAGGTTCATTGCTTTCAAGTTCTGCCTTCCATCCAAAATCAGAACTCAATTTCACCAAGTTCCGTGCCACTTTATAACAAAGATTGCCTTTCTTCCAATTTCCTGTAACACATTCATCATTTCCTTCTAAGGCCTTCTCAGAACTAAGTTTACCATCCATATTTCTAGCAGTAGTCTCCTCAAAGCAATCTAGGCTTTTTCTTTCAACAGCTCCTCAATTGTTCAACCTCTGCCCATTACCTGATTCTAAAGCTGCTGCAATCATTTTAGATATTTGTCATACGCATACCACTCCCAGTACCAAAACTATTTTAGTTTCCTGACTGCTAAAGTAAATGCCATATAATGACTTAAACATTGGGAATTTATTGGTTTGTGGCTTTGAGGCTAGGAGAGGTCCAAAATCAAGGGGCCATCAGGTGATGTTTTCTCTCAGGAGACTAGCATAACGAGGCTGGCTGCTGGTAACCCTTGGTCCTTGTCTTTTCTATTACATGGTAGCCTGTCCTGGATCCTCCTTTTTCTCCAGGTTCCTTTAGCTTAAGCTTCATGCTGCCTGTGACTTCTCCTCTGAAGTCTTCTCTGTAAGGCTTCCAGTAATAGGCTTAAGACACATCCTGATTCATTTGGGCCACATTGTAATTGAAGTAACCTCATCGAAAGGTCCTATTTACAAGGACTCATACCCACACAAATGGATAAAGTTTAAGAACATGTTTATCATGGGTACATAGTGCTAAGCCAATACATTGGATCAAAAGACCTTTTTAAATATGAGAGATATGAGAGCATGTGATCCAGCATAGAGTTTAATTTTTTATGATTTGTTGAGGTGGAGGGAGAAAATTATTGGAACAATGTCCTTGAGTAGGCAAGAGGGATCAGGGCTTTAGATACCGGGAAGGAAAATCTTTAGATAAAAACACAGAGTTTATTCTATAAAAATGAGAGAAAATGATTTGTATTCTCTCAATCCATGGGCTGACTCTATTTTCTATGTATGTCAGGGACATTCCTAGCCATGGTATTTCTTTTAGCGAGAAATAGCAGAGTGTAAGCAGACTTATGCTTACTCTACCCTTCAATTTCAAAACTGGAAGGGCTTCATGCTTTCCAGAGATGATTGTTTCCCCCTTCTGACCATGTCTTTACTTTCCTACAGATTTATCCCCTTTTGCATATCATCACTAGTCAAATATTGCAAATGTAATTTGAGAAATGTGAGGAAATAACATTCATGTTCAGTCTGCTGTCTTTTACTGGAATTCACATGGCTTTTAATGTGGGAGAATTGGACATAGCACAGCAAATGTCAGTAACATGACAATTGATAGGGTCATGACAAAGGAAATACAGAGAAATCTCTGTACAATATTCCCAAATGATCCATTCTGCTTATAAGTACAGAGAAAATTTATAATTCCTTACAAATAATCAGACAGCTTATTGAAAATCCTTTCCTCAACTTTGAAGAGCCCAGAAAGGAAATTCAAGGAACACCTGACCCAACTCATAGCTCACCAAATTAATTTTCTATTTTGAATACACTGAACAGAAATTCCGAGATTTTATTGTCCAGTAGCCACATCAATATCTAAGGATATCTATATTTCTGTTTGACTGTTTAACATGGCCTTCCAAAAGCATGCCCCAGCATGTACTGCACTAACAATTTTAATTACAGAACTTTCCATTGCCTTTAATATAAAACATGAATTGTGGATCTCAAAAGGAAGTACTATTATGCAGTGGTACCCACAGTCATTTGAAAATAGAACACTACATCCCGGTATATAAATGAGATGAGAATCAGTGGCTAAGATCTCTCTCTTTATTAGGATTGTTTTTGATGGACTTTCCACTGTTATTTTTTTTCTTATATTTGTCCACATTAAAGTATTCCCTGCCTCTATTATCCTTAACAGAAGGACTATATGAAAAATATTCAGAGTTAATTGCAATTTCCTTCTGGTCATTTTCAAGTATATTCTCACGTGTTTGTTTGGTTTTCCTGCATATTTTTGGTTTGTTTTGTTCTGCTTGCATTTGTTTAAGTTATAAAAGTTGTGCTAACATCAGCTAAAAGGTATGGAGAAGATAATGGGGAAAATCAATGTTAATAATTTTAAAACATAGTAGTAAAAGGTTATATTTTATACAGAGGAGGTATAAAGAAATGAAGACTTCTAAGTAGATTATGGGGATGGTGATAATGCTTCACCTGGTATAGTTCGATGTTTCTCAAAATGTGTACCTTGGACAATATTCAATGGAATCTTCCAGGATGCCTGATAAGAATGCAGGTTCCCCATCTCCATTCAACCTTCTGAATGAAGAATCTGTGGAATTGGAAGGAAATGGGATGCATAGTCTGGGAATCTACATTGTAATAATTTTTGTGCTTTTGGGAATCACTACTTGAGTATTCTATAGTCTATAAAGTATTTTATATTAATTTATCTTGACCACCACAATATCTATATATAATATCCTGGGCAATTGCTATAATCTATCTGATTATATAAAGAAACAGGCTCAAAGAACCTAAGTAAATTTGAGGCAAAGAAAAAAACCCCAACATAGATATTCCAGTCTCTAGTCAGAAGATAGCATGGGACATTCAGAATTACAAGAAAATGATCTCATTTATGTTTCATTAGACTCTCTGGCTACTACATAGAAAATAAGTATTAGTCTGCTTTGGAGTTTCCTTCTATGCTCCTAAAATCATTTTTGGTCCCAACCTCCTTTACCTGCCCAAATCCCTCAAGGCTACATTCAAATGACACCTAATTATTTAAGTCTTCCCAAGTTTCTTATAGAAGTTGTAGCATTTTTTCATTTATTTGTGTGTGTATCTTAAGTACTACTCTTATTATACTTATTGTTATCAATTTTCCTTGAGGAGAAACAACTATATAATATGCAATTTTTTTTGTATTTCTGCCTTTGGCATCCTCCACAAAAATGTTCAATAATTGCTTATTGAGCAGAACAGAATTAAAAATATAATTTATCAAAGAATTCCACTAATTCTAACATTTAATATTTAAGTGAGATTCTAAAGCCATCAAATATGCTAGTACAAGCTACTAACCTTACCTAGGAAACCAAAGCCATGCATTTTTTACTGTCTTCATTGGAGGACCTATTTGACCCTACCAAATTTTGCAAACGTCTATCAAAGGAACTAAACAGCACTTGTGTTCTAAATTAAGACTCCAGGAAAAACAACATGCAATTCAGATGCCAGATTTTGTTGTACCAACTTCTCTTAAATGTTGTTAGGTTTACTAAATCAAGCAATTAACTTTGTGCCCAAATCAAAACCTTGCAATGGGATGTGAATAAGATAATAATACATAAATTGCCAGAGAATTTCAAATTATTCATTCATGTTGGTATGAGCTATTTGATCATCAAATTGCTTTCCAAAGGCAAAGTAATTGTCATTTCAAACTCAGGTTAGTGTTATCTCATCCTCACTACATGTAAAGTATTTAGGAACTGTCCATGTGACTATAGGCTCCAAATTACATTTGTTGACCATATTCTTATTCTATCATGAAAATTACTAAAAAACCAATGTAAAGACACTCTGTAATATTTACTCCAAGCATCTAAATCTATTGTTCTGTGGGAAGTGGCCCAGAAGCATGACCAAGAATGCATATTAAGTTCCCCAGACCACTAATAAGAATTTTGATTTGTAACAAGATTCTTTACAAAAGGACCCCAACTGTTTCTAGTTGTTTTTCAAAACCTGTGACACTTAAGTCTCAAGTCTCTATTAGTAATGTGATACATATATCTCCAGATACTTTTATTTTACATGCAGAGTATGAATATAAGGAAAGAACCAACTGAAGCCTTATGTATATTGCGTTACTATCATCAAGGATATTGTCAGGATGGAAGAATAGCACCAATTGAGAAGTATGCTCTCATAATTGATGATGATTGACTTATAAGACTTTAATGGGAGGGAGAGGTAAAAGTAAGGCTAGAACTTCTTCAACAGGTGACTGAAACAACATTTTATAACATGTCAAGCACTGCTTTAAAGCCATGGCAGGTAAGTGCCACTGGACACTGGAATCACCAAATCAAAATGTTCCTAGTCAAAGAGGAACTCACTGAACATGATACAATGAACTACCTGTCAATCTAAACCACTGAAATAACTCCTGATAGCTGACCACCTATTCTGTTTTCCCAATCTCAGTTAATTCCCTGGATTGTAGCTTTTGCAATTAACTTGAAATCTCTGGTGTACCTAAAAGTATGAAGTCTGTGACACTTTCTGCTAATGGATTTTTGTATACTCTTCTGAAGCATATTTCTGTTTCTGTCCTTTCCTAGAGTCACTATTATGGTGTTTGTAACTTTTTTATTAAGAATATGGTCTGGAGAAAGTGATGTCATCAACATGGCAATGTAAGACATACCCTGGAAAACTTTCCCCTCAGAACCAATAAAAGGACAAATTTCACTTGTTTGGGCCTCTAGAATACAATTGAGACTGAAGAATAAATCCACAAATGCTGAATCAAAGAGAAAGACAAGCAGGCACCAAAATCAGGCAGGGGACTTGTATTTCAGATCTGCCAGTCTTTCCCCTCAGTCCCACACAGCTAGGCAGTTGCACAGAGGGAACATGGCCCAGGTCCCTCATGCCACAGATACTGACTGCAGAGCCTTTCACAGCAGCAACTTAGAAACCCATGTATGTCCAGGCACAGGAACACAGTCTTCAGAGACCCAGAGTGGAAGATAAGTGCGCAGGGAACATCATATACAAAAATGCTCCAGGGAATAAAGAGAACATGTCACAACTGTTGGCAAGAGATGCCTACTCTCAATCCAGTCTCAGTTTTTTGGACCACGTAACTGCAAAATGGATTTCTATGGATTGACCCTATCTGGTTCCCTAAAGGGGAAGAAACTGGAGGTAGAAAAGCTTCATGGGTGAGGGGAAATTGCACTGCTTTAAAAAAGAATGGATCCCACAAATAGAAAGTGTAATGGATAGGGGATACCAAGTGAGAGAAAGAATTTAAACAAATCAAAGAACTGGGGAGCAAATTCTGCACAAAACAAACAGAATAGATCAAGAGTCCCAGAGAAAGAACAGAGGAAAGAAATCTTTCTCCTTGAGGTGAAAAACATTGCACCAAAAAAAAAGACAATCACCTTAGTATGCTAGCCCATGATGCGCTGTGGGATCTGTCCTGTAACTCTTTGTTGAAGAGTGCTTTGAAAACTAAAACAAAACAACAAAAAATTGTACCACATAGGCATAGCAGGAATCGTGTGCTGAAATCTGAGAAAATCTGAACAGTTAAACCCAGCTACTCTAAAGGTCCAGAATAAGTTGGAACAAGCATCAAAGTTAAGCATTAATATGAAGCCAATCAGCAATAAAACCCTAAATAAGAAATTGACCTTCAGAGTTAAAATATCAAAATAATTAGATGTCCAGACATCAGCAAAAAATTACAAGCCATACTAAGAAACAGAAAAATACAGCTCAGTCATGGGAACAAATTAACACCTCATGGGAGACACAGAATTTAAAGCAAATAAAGAAATGCAAACAAATTTCCTAAACTAATTCAAGGGGATGAAGGAAGGTATGGATAGAAATAAAATATGGATATAGAGCTAAAGGATATTAAGAAAACAGTAAGGAAACAGAAGAATTTGAAAGTATAAAAAGAAGCATAACAAATTACATGGATAAAAGGCACAATAATGGAGATTAAAAATATTCTACAGGAATACAAGAGCATCTTAGAACAGGTAAAAGAAAGAATCAGTGAACTAGAAGACAGGGCAATTGAAATCATACTATCAGAAGAACAGTTATAGAAAATAATATTTAAAAAATGTTCAGTTTCTCAGGGATTTGAGTGACAGCATGGAGCATGCAAACATATGCATCATGGATATCCAAGAATAAGAAGAAAGGGAAAAGAGAATGTTGGGGGAAATAATGGCTGAAAATTTTCCAAATATTATGAAAGATATGTACATGTCCAAGAAGTGCAATATACTCTAAAGAGAATAAACCTAATAGATCTACTCTGAGATACATACTAATCAGAATGTAAATAAAGAGAATTCTGCAAGCAGCAAGAGAAAAGCAATGTGTCACTTATAAGGAATCCTCAATAAGACAAAGGGCTATTTTCTCATCAATAACCATGGTGGTGAAAAGGCAGTGGTATGATATATTTAAGGTTCTGTAAGAGAAAATCTGCCAGCTCAAAATTCTTTATCCAGAAAAGCTGTCCTTCAAAAATGAAGAAGAATTGGGGTGCAAGGGTAGTTCAGTGGTAGAATTCTCACCTGCTATGCTGGAGACCTGGGTTTGATTTCTGGTCTATACACTTCCCCAAAACAAACAAACAAAAATTCAACAAAAGTGCTGCAATAATGGGATGTTCATATGGAAAAACAATATGTGACCCCACCACACAGCATACAAAAGAAAAAAAAACAGGGAACATTTAAAATATTTATAGGGAAATAGAAACAGAGAATTTGTCAACAAAATAACTGCCTTCCAAGAACTACTAAGGGGAGTTCTGCAGGTTGAAAAGACAGGCGAAGAGTGGTTTGAACTATTGTGAAGAAATGAAGAGCTTTAGTAAAAGTAATTAAAAGGATAAATGTAAAACCCAACAGAACTGTATCCTCAATGTACAAGTCTATTCTTAATTCCAATAAGAATCAGAATAAACCTGGACCAGAAAAAAGGCATACTTCCCAATAATGGGCACTAATATTATCCACAATTTACAGATGAGAAGGATGATACATAGAGAAGTTAAATAAATCACTTAATGCCCCATAGATCGTAGTAAGTAGTGGTACCAGGCTTCTAATGCAAGCAGCCTGATACCATCTGCCTGTTCTCTAAACCACCATGTGATGCTCCAACCTAGGAAGTGACCATGAGGCAAAGGATGGGGGGTTTCAATGTGGAGAACTCACTTTGGTATAATTGGACTACTGGAACAAAAGGAGATTTGGACAAATTTAAAGGAGTTTGTAAGTTTTGTCTAAACATCTATGACATTTGTTGCCTGTATCATTGGCTTTCAGATCTTAAAAAATGAATCTTATTTGGCATCCCATTACATAAAACAAATGAAACTGAAGTGTTCTACTTGAAATAGTAATTAGAGAGCCAGGAGTACCACCCCAAAATCTGTCTCCTGGTTCCCCTTCAGCCTGAGATACCTCAGAAGAATCCTAGGGTTCTGTAGAGTGCAAATCGAAACAGTCTGGGAATCAAACTCTCAGGCTTGGTGAGGACATTTAAGGTCATCTGTGATGGTCAAGTTCATGTGTCACTTAGTCAGGTGATAGTGCCCAGTTGTTGGATCAAGACATCACTGGCCTGTCTGTTGCTGTGAGGACAATTCATGGACTTAAATCATGAGTATGTTGGCTGCACCCAGATGCGATCAGCTAAGAGAAGTGTCTTCTTCAATGAGTGATGCTTAATCTAATCACTGGAAGGCTTTTAAGGAGGATCCAGAAGAGACAATCGCTCTTTCTGCTTCAGCCAGCCAGCCTCTCCTGAGAGTTCATCGAGGACCTTCATTGGAGCCTCCAGCTCGCAACCTGTCCTACACATCCCCACGGTTGTGTGAGATATTTTTGTAAAATCTTATATTTACAGATATTTCCTGCTGATTCTGTTACTCTAGGGAACCCTAACTAATACATGATCCAATCCAGCTGTTCACTTGAATGAAAAGAGATGTTCATAGCTGTTTCTCATTTTGAACTTGGATTAAGATATGAGTCACCTTTCAAAGGGTAAAATTAAGCAAGTGCTCTGAAGTCAAGAACTGTACTTTGTTCATTCATTCTGCCTCATACATCTTAGGTGCTAGTTTTTAAGTGAAACAATGTGAAGGATGATGGTTGGGAACAATATAATTTCCACATCTGTAAAAGAGGATAAACAAGTTAACTCTAAGAATTAGTATTCGTGCACATAAAGTACTGATCAGTGCCCAGCATAGAGACAGCATCTGTGAAATGTAGCTTCTCTTTTCATTATCACTACTACTCACATTTATTTCATAAAAATACACCTACTCAGCTGAAAATGCAGTATACGTTTTGCTCAAGTGTTCTTCCGTGAGTAACCAAGTGTTATTTTTCTATGTTTTTGTGTCCTATTTCTTTTAAGAGGAGTACAAGAATTAAATAGTATTCTTCATAGTGGAATGGACAAAGAGAGTGAGAGACCAAATGTATTAAAGTAGAACCAATTTGCCATGGATTATATCCTTTTGAGTTAAAACATTTTTCTTTGTGCTCAGGGATATAGTCAGTTTGTAAACATTCATCACTCTGGGATGTGCTGCTTAGGAGAAGAAATGAAGTGCTACACTAGATATTAAAGGAGATCAGCTGTCTGCAATAGTAACTGGAGGTATTCATTCAGAGAAACATATCTAGTGGAGGTTTCTGTGCAAATCTGGGATTGCAACATGTCAGGACAGTGGGCAGGATGAACTAGCTGTGATATATTTGAAGGGAACTTTTGAAACTCCGTCTCCTCAAATAATATAAATAATATAAATATATATAGTACAATAATACAATCTGTAATTGCCCTATTTGTGTCATTAGTTTTGTCTTATTCCACACACACATGCAAAATACGTATAGCTGGAATGAGTGTTAATTGCCATGCTGGCTGTGATGATAAGTTGGGTAGTATTTGAAGGTTATAATCTAGAGAATGAGCTGGAGTTCATCTATATTCTATAATGCTGATTGAGTACAGGAATTCTGTATTATAAATCCAGGTAAGTGAAAGAGAGTGTGATATTCTTTCTAGCATTCATAAAATTTTTCTGAGAATAGTCATTTCTCTTTTCTTTGAAATTTGTTAATGGGGAGCCATGCAGGCTGAGCCAAGAATTTTCATACCAAATAGTTCTGGGTCTTTTCAACATTCACTAATGAATTATCAATAGCTCACTATCCTACACAATGGCTAGTTATTTTACCTGACTTATTTCAAAGTGGATCTTACCCATCGTATTATTTTCCTGGCTACCAAAATAAATACCATAAAATGTGCTGCCTTAACAACAAGAATTTATTATCCCATGGTTTTAGAGGCTAGACACTTGCTTCCTATGTCTGGCTGGCTGGCATTACTTGGGGACCCTTAGCATTATCCTCTTCCTTCTCTTCAGGATTCTATTGACTGATGGCTTTTTGCTTCTCCCATGGATTTCTCCTCCTGTGTGTCTAAAGCCTTTTGCCTAGAAGGAATTCAGTCTTATTGGATGAAGGTCCATCCTCATTCAGTTTGGGCACACCTTGGCTTTCAAAGGTCCTACTTACAAATGGGTCACATCCACCTGTTATTCAGTGGTACATAATTCAATCCCTAACACCCACCACCACCAATAGTTATAGAAAAATATTAATATTGCAACATAAACGTTTCAGTATATATAACTTATTACCAGTCAATATACTGCAATAGATTTTTTTTGTCAAATGAACCCAAATATAAGTAATTGATCCTGCTTTTTTCGTGAAGTTGTAGGACTTAAGCCAAACACATTTTGTAAACTATAAGTTTTCTCGTAGTCACGTGTTCTAACAGTTGGAGAGTAGGGTCAAGGTCTATTGATTTAGCATCTACTTCATAAATATGAATTGCATCTGCATAAATGAGAATAGTGTTTATATTCATATCCTCTACACAATAAGGGTAGTATATATGCTCAAATAGTCCAGAAAGCAGTTTCAAAATGAAAGGATAACAAGTTTAAAAGATATTTACAACCATGCTATTTAAATCTGTAAAAGGCAGAGTAAAAGGCAGAGCAAAGAAAAATTAAATATGTGAAAAATATTATATTGTTCTTAATAGAATTACTCACAAAGTGTGTGGAGGAGCAGTGACTGAAAGTGGGGTCTAGCTATGACTTAGACTATAATAGAGCCATCCTGCAACTGCAAATAGGCCAAATCTCACATTTGCAATTTGGGAGGGAGATAACTGATGCAAAGTATAGATTTGTTATCAAGAACTATGCTGTCTTCTGGAAGGGGTGATTGTGCTTTCAAATGAGATGTATTTTAGTTTGCACCCATGTATATTGAATAACACTAATGAGGCCATTGATGATAAACAAACTGGATATGTGTTCAATAAAGTCTTGCAGTTTTTTACTGGAACTGAGTTTCCTGGGTCTAAGTTTATGGCAGGATTGACTCTTTTTTCAAAAACTGACTTCATTACTCTTTATAATGTCCAAATTCAGGGCTTCACTGGCATACAAAATTTTTTTTAGAAAGGAATTTTTACAAATTTACTATATAACCAAGAGATGAACATAAGCTAAATGCTTAAATAGAATTTTATCCACAAAACCTTATACAGATTTTTTACTATGCATTAAGAAATGTAAATGCTAAAGCAACTCTATTGTGCAAAACTGGGAGAAGAACAACTGAAGGGAAACAAGTCAAAATGAGTGTACCTAATTTCTAAAGTCAATTTTATGAAAATAAATTAAAAATAGGAGTGCTTGATAGTACAAATATGCATGGCATTTCCAACATTGAGGATAGCCTCCATCAGAATGAGTCTGAAGTTGGACCTCACAGTGTGAACTTCCAAGGCTCACGTAAACAAGTCGTCTTCATGTCTTCAAGGTAAGTGAAAGAACTTGCATCCTCTGTACTAATGTCTACCCTCTCGCCTGCCTGCAAACCACTTATTAGAAATACTAGACGAAGTCTTGGCCACTTGCTTTACAAAGATCTACAGAAAATATAAAACGTGTTCTAACTAAATTTTTAATTATTTTATTATACTATTCATAATATACGATGCTATGGAGGTCAGTCAACTTTTGAACTTCACACATGTTCTAAATATAAGAAAAATTTAGTTTCTCATTTAGCAACAATTTCATAATTTATACACCTACAGTGAGAGTATGAAAATAAATTAGAGAAGTCCGATAACATCCAAAAATCCTTAATTCTCTATGTTTAAATAAAATACTTACTTGAAAGATAGCGTGGCTTAGGAGAAAGTAGCTACGATTAGGGGCCAAACATACTAATGGCTAATCCCTTTCCATTTGAATGATTTGGGGAAAGTTATTTAGTATGTCTGAGCTGTATTTATGTCATCTGTCAAATAGGAATGGAGAAACCTTACAGCAATAGTTCTTGAGTTTTAGTTCCATCAAAATCACCAGTAGGCTCTTAAAATAGATTTCTGGGTTCCACACTCAGAGACATCAATTTGGTGTATCTGAGGTTGGGCCGAACAACTTGAATTTCTAACAAGTTCCAGTGATGCTGATGTGATGCTGTTATTGGTGAAAAGACCATACCTGGAGAATGACTTCTTTGCTGAATGATGAGATTTGAAATGCTACTTGTAAATTATAAGTACTCAATTAATGGTTGCTTTTGTTATTTTCTGGTAATGGAAATAATGAATGATCATTTAAAAATCTTAGCAAAATCAAGAAAACATAAAAAATTATAATAAATCATAATTCTACAATGAGCCTTTAATAAAAGTAATTTGATCTCTTCCCTATCACCTTCACTAGCATTCCTACTTGTTTTAGTTCCATCCATCTATTCCTGACTGAGGGGACACGCATCTCTATTATGCCCATTCTTCAAGTCTGAGCATGGATTATATATCCTCTCTAAGAATACTTCCTTGTATGTCATTGATATAATTTGTGTCTCTCTCTGGATTCCTGAACACAATTGGAGATATAGAGACAAACAAATTAAAAAAACACACACACAAAACAAAGGGTCCCAGAGATTATGGCTCAATGTCCTAATATTTATTTACTTATATGCAAACCAAAAACTAATGTTCCTATGACCATGGTGTATTTGTTTCCATAGACTTGCACCAAACTCTTGGCCATTGACCACCACAACTGTTCAGTTCAACTGCTGGGTATCACTGTGTGAAAACCTCCCACTCTGGCTGGAAGGAGATGGTTCATTCTATTTTCTGCAACCTTTGGATATACATTGTCATGCATTAAGTTTAGCAAAGACACTATTTAACTTGTAGCTGGGCTCAAACTTCAAAATCCATCCTCAAAACAATGAGTAAGGAAAAGAATCCTCTTGCACCAGAGTGATGCGTGTCTCATTGTCTCACTGTGAACACACTTTTTTTTCTCAATCGCTTTTAAGTTATTAAGCAAACTTTGGAAACTTTGGAATTACTGAAACATCATTTCGAGAATACACGGGTTTATGTTTTGATTTTTATTTTTCAATTTATGTCTTAGTTTGCCAGGCTGCCGTCACAAATACCATAAAATAGTTTTGGCATAAACAATGGGAATTTATCAACTCATGGTTTTAGGTTAGGAGAAGTCCAAAATCTAAATATTGGCAAGGATTGCTTTCTCCCTGAAGACTAGCATGCTGCTGGCTTCAGGCAATCCTTGGGGGTCCTTGTCTTTCCTGTCACATGGCTGTGACCTCTCCTTTCTCTTCTAGTTCATGCTGAACTAGAAGTGGCCTGCTTCTGGCCACTTCCCATAGGCTCTCTCTTTATTAGGCCCCCAGTATCTGAATTTAGACCCACCTTCATTCAGTTGGGCCCCACATTAACTAAAATTAACATCTGCAAGAGATCTGTTGAAAATGGGTTCACACTCACAGGAATGCAGACAAGGTTAAGAACATGTGTTTGTTAGGGAACATATTCCAACCCGCCAAAATCCAGAAACAAAACTCTGAGTTTTTTTCCTTTTCTTTTTCTGGTCCTTACATTGATCCTGTTAATTTTAGCTCCTTCTAAGAGATTTATCAGGTGTTAATGAACTAGATACATTATTAGCCAACTAGCATATGCTACTCACACAAAAAATCACTAGGGAAGGTGTTAATCCAGGCTTGTTAAATTCAGAAATACTAAGGACATCATATGATACGTTATGTTTTCCATTCATTGTCCTATGCTTTAGTCTAGAAAGTGTATATTATCAGGCCACTATAGTCCACATTTATCCCTAGTGGCATTAGGCCACTGTTTCTTGTTGCTGGAGAATTATTATTCCACTTCTAATAATTAGTACTGGGATCCAATTGTTTCACTGATATTTTAAAAATGTATATGCAACAAGCTTTGGAAGTCTACATTACCTTCAAGCTATTAAATCTACCTCTAGGAATTTATCCTGAGTACATAGCCACTTATGTGCCACTAATGTGTACATGAAAATACAAACAAAATAAGGCTGTTGATTGTAGATTTGTTATAGTAGAGAAATATAAGTTGTGTAATGTCCATGAGAGTAAATTTGTTAAATAAATTATAATATATCCTCAAAGGAATAACTTTGCAATCATTCAATATAGTTAAGAAAATAGATCATTGTTTTCTAAAATGTGTTCCATAGAATACAAGTCCTTCAAGATGTTCATAGGTATTTGGTGGGTAAACAAACAAACAAAAAGAAACAAACAAAAAAATTGTGGTTAACTGTATGTAGGAAGCTGTTTTAGTTTGTTAATGCTGCCAGAAATGCAGTATACCAGAAATGGGTTGGTTTTTCTAAAGAAAATTTATTAAGTTACAAGTTTACAGTTCTAAGGCCATAAAAATGTCCAAACTAAGACATCCAGAAAAAGGTACCTTGACTTAAGAAAGTGCTGATGACATTTGGGGTTTCTCTGTCAACTGGAAGGCATATGGCAACCTCTGCTAGCTTTGTCAACAGGCTTCTCTGGGGGGCATTTTCTTTCTGCTTCTCCAAATGTCTGTGTCAGCTCTGAAGCTTTTTCCAAAATGGTTCCCTCTTAAAGGACTCTATTAGGTGACGCATCTTGAATGAATGAAGACACATCTCCATGGAAACCATGTAATCAAAAGGTGCCACCCATAGTTGGGTGAGTCACATCTCCATGGAAACAACTTAATCAAAAAGATTCTACTCAACAATATTGAATTAGGTTTAAAGAACATGGCTCTTCTAGGATGCACAACCATTTCAGACCAGCCTGGAAGCATTCAGAACACTTACGGTTTTGAGTAATAACAAAACCACTTCAATCTATTTTAATCACATAAGGGAAAGTCTTGGCTCATATAGCTTGTATAATTAAAAGTCTAAAGGAATGGAAAATTTCAGCAATAGTTCAGCCAAGGCTACACAGCTCCATTACACTATGATTCTCTCAATTCTGTCTTCCTCCAACATTTACTTCATCTTCAGACTGACTTTTTGCATGGTCATAACAAAGGTATCAGTCTCAACCTGGGTAATTTGCTTCCTCATCTAGGATAGTGGAAAGAATAAATACCTTTCCCCTAAATACAGAATTAAAGTCTCTAATTAGTTTGATGGAGTAAGCCCAGTAAAGAAAACCCATCCATTTATTTGCATAGGAGTGGTTAACTGCTAACTTTCAATCTCTTAAACAATTACTCTGACAAGAAAAAATGAAATTAACTAACTGGGTTGAGTCTTTCAGAAAACACTCTGGGAGATACTCGTGGCTTGATTCAACCCAAACCATGTAGTATCAAAAAATGAGGAAATAGGAGGGCATGTAGGAACAGCGATTCTGCCAGGAAATCAGTGGCATAGTTGGAGATAACACTTTCAGATTTTCATTCTAGTGCTCCTTTATTTTCCCCTCCCTGACTTCAAGCTGACATAAGTTGCTGCACATTTATTTCAGTGGTGGTGCTATTGCCCATGACTGTCTTGGAATTGTTCTCTTAGATTTCCTTCAGCGCTTGATTCGTTACTTTGCTATACTAACTAGGGGCAAATCTTCATACTATAGAATGTTATGATGGTTGA
This sequence comes from Myrmecophaga tridactyla, assembly GCA_004026745.1. NCBI lineage: Eukaryota > Metazoa > Chordata > Mammalia > Pilosa > Myrmecophagidae > Myrmecophaga > Myrmecophaga tridactyla. The sequence continues at coordinate 18,025 of PVIY010026800.1, read as the reverse complement.
TTTCACATGTCAATTTAGCTAGCTTATATTGTCCAGTTGTTTTTTCAAGCAAGTTCTGGCTTGATTATCGCTATGAGGGTATTTCATAGATGGATTTGCATCTATTATCAGTTGATTGTGTGGCTGTTCGTGTCTGTGTTCAACAAAGGACACTGCTTTCAGCAATGAAGGGGGTCTCTTCATCTAATCAGCTGGAAGTCTTAAGCCTAAAATGAGAATTTCAGAAGTCAGAAAAGCATGTCTGCCTCTACTTTAGCCAGCCAGCGTCCCCTAGGGAAACCAACTTCACCTTTCTCAGAGTTTCCAGCTTTTGTCGTGCCCTAAGAAGTTCAGACTTGGCAACCCCCATGATAACATTAGCCAATTCCTGTAATAAACCACTTAAAACACACACATGCATGCACACACATCTCCTCTCAGTTCTGTTTCTCTGGAGAACCAAGTTACTAGAACCAAGACGAGCAAAAAGAAAATTACGTTGAAATATTCTCCTGGCTTTAGAAGTGAGGAAAAACAATGAAATATCTAGAAATACTATTTTGTGTGGCTCACGTACTTCTTCCAAAGACAATAGCACCGTAGCTGAGCAGGGGATGCTTTCTCTGAAGGCACTGCTTTGGAAGGAACACATATATTTGAATGTAACTAAATTACAAAATGTTGCTTTAAAAAATATGAAGGAAATTGTTATTTTAGTACCCTAATCATTACCATATAACTACCAATTTGAATCTTATAAACTAGTGGTCCATCTTGTTAAATAGTCTGACAGAAATCAATCTATACCAACCCTTTATAAGTTTAAATCTCTCTCATTTCTTGGCAGACTAGCTAAATCAGGAATGCCACCTCTAATAGATGTCGCAGCTGTAAATGTCCTTTTTGTAGATTATTGAATTTTACTTACATGTTAATGATGGCGTACAGATGTTTTATGCATCTTGATGCACTGATAATGAAGGACTGATATTAAATAAAGGACTGATAAAAAAGGACCCAGTTTTCATCCCCAAACCGCATAATTATGTTGCCAGAAAGATAAGGATTAGAGTGGCATTAATAATTTCTTTTATGTTCATATGGATAAAGGTATGAGTAAGGGAAAAAAAACCACAGAAAGTAGGAATATTTTTCAATGGCATTCATTATTGCCCACACTAGCCACACATGTAAACATATATGCACATATACAAAAACAGTTTATCCCCATTGTTTTTATAAAGATTGTTTAATCTTTAGGGTATAATCCTGGAAAAGCTCTCATACAATTTCAATTCTAGGTATTTTTTGGTAATTTATAAACATACATTTCCACTTATTGCTGGGGATAAAAGGTTCCTTTACTTGTATGCTTTGGGCTGGGAAATAGGTATGCTCAGAAAGACTTCTTTTTCGCTTAAAAGTCCATTCACACTGACCGTACCAGGAATAGATTCCTGGCTGCTTCTCCCTCCTCCTAGCCTGTTTTCAGATGTTTTTACCCTCTAGACAGGAAAGCTTCCTGTAAACTCTGCTTTCTGGTTTGCTCATGGATGTTGTTCCTAAGAGAGTTCTTTCAGGTTCTCACATCAGTGGAGGGTTTTGGCTTTCTGCCAGGCCCTCTTCACTTCCTTGGGCATCAGAACACAGCCTGGACCTGTGGCTGTGTAGCCTGGAGAGTCAGATACTCTACTTCCCTCCCCCTCGCCCCAGCCAATTATTCACCTGTCTCTCCACATACTGCCATTCTACTCATTCATTCAATTAATATTATCCCTTCCCTCTGCCTAGCTTCCAGGTAAACCATGGAAAAAGAGTAAGAGAGCTGCCTCCATGGAGCTTTCAGTCCAGTGGAGGATTCAGGCATTAAACAATAGACAAGTAATGATATAATTACAAATTGAGGCAAGTGCTATAAAGGAAAAAAGAAACAAAAAATGCAGTCAACTTTTTTTCCCTTTTGAACTTCTTGGTTTTGACCTGAGCCTCTCCAGTACCTGGGTATGTCATTTCTCCAGGTTCCTCTTTCCATAGGATGCCATAAGCCCACAGTTAAAAATGGGAGAAAACCTCTCTTTTGATTCTGTGGAGTAAAGCCTCAAATCACATAGGCTTGGAAAAATTGATCATCAAATCTTTCCATTTTATGATCATCTTCTCTAGTTATGCTGACTTCATTGCAGAGGTACCAGAATTCAATGATTATGTTGTTAATCTCTGCATTTTATTACTTCTCAGCTTGGTCATGCCTCCATTCTGTGGTCCAATCAGTAAAAAAGTAAACATTCAGTTACTGGGAACAGTGCTTCTGTGCATGTCTTGTCTTATAGAAACAACAGAAATTCCATTTATTTATTTAACTCTCTTTTTATGCCTCATCTTCCCCATAGAGATCGATCGAAAGTTCTAGTAGGGACAATAATATGAATTGTGTATATGAATAGTATAAAAGAGATGCATTATGCTCTATTAAAAATATTAAAAATATGCCCTCCCTCCTGTCATTCCCACTTACGGTTGCTGACCCTTAACCAGCTCTTGAACTTCAACTTTCACTTCTCTTGAATGAATAGTTTCCATCTAGTACCTACCTCAGATGGAGGTGAGAGTTAAGGGAGGGATCATCATAGAACTGGGGGTAGATTATCAGGCTAACAGTGTATTTTCTTTGGCTGTTCCATAAGATCCATTAGGTATTCATACACCCATATGAGTGCCTACATATTCCCACTTGCATGTATCCAGCTTTGCAGTGGACGCATAGCATTGGTCATCATATGGATACTCTTGCTTATCAGTGCCTGCTGTTTTATGTTTTATAAAATATTCTCATAATGTTATCTAACTTAGGCCTTAACCTTCCATCCAATCCTGGAGAAACCCTAGACAGAAGAAAAAGTATTATAGGATAAGTGTGATATATTGGGTAGGAAATAATAATATGGATAGAGTTGCTGTGAAACCAGATCCTTGAAAAATTATTTTTCTGACTAGTAAATAACATTTATTAAGAGGAAAAAATAAAACATTATAGAAAAATATAATTAAGACAATAGCCAATTATAATTAAGATTTCTTGATATTTTCTTCTAGCCTTACTTGACATATACTTTTACATGAGTCATATTCTGCATGCAATTTTGTATCCTTCCATTTTATGTATGATCCTAAATATTTTCCTGTACTAATGAACATAATTTGGGATAACTATAAAACTTCATTATGAATATACTATAATTTACTTAACCCTTCCCTTGTTTTTTGCACATAGAAGTGGCTTCCTCTTTTTGCTTTTAAAGGATAATGCTTTAGTGAACGTCTTTGTGGATAAAATGCCATTGATACTTTAAATGGTTTTCCAGATGAGAAATGACATAGCAAAAGGAATAAGACTGTTTCAGACGTATGAGACATGGTACCAATTATTATCCCAAATGGTTGTATCTATCTATAGTTCTGAGATCAGGATCAAATAGTGCCTGTTTTACTCTAAACGTGTGAGCTGGAAGATTTTTAGATATTATGTGAACATTTAAATGTAAAGACATGAATAAGAGAAAAGTCTGAGTAAGGAGATGGCTCAAGAAGCTCAACAAACACTGTCTCCTTTATAAAAAAAAAAAAAAGAGATCAAGTGTTCAAGAAATCTGAGAAGATATTTAGGAGTCTGTGTTCAGTGGCTACAAAGAAGCATTTCAAACCTGAAAAGAAAAACCTTTTTCTAGAAGCAAGTAATGTATGAATAAAAGCTCAACTGTGCTCAAGCCTATTCAGTTTTGTTTTGTTTTCACATGGGCAGGCACTGGGAATCAAACCCTGGTCTCTTGGCATGGCAGGCGAGAACTCTGCCAGTGAGCCACCATGGCCCACCCAAGTCTGTTCAGTTTTGACCTCCAAATAACATTGACTCATATCGTGTCATCTCCACCACCCCCATCCTCATCCAGCCTTCCATCATCCCTTTTGACTTTTGAGATAGATGTGTAACTACTTTCTCTGCTTCCGTTTTTGTTCCCCTCCAATTCATTTTCTTTATCGCACCTGGAATATTTTTTAAATGAAATTCGGAATTTGTCACATTCCTGCATCACTTCAAAAGCTCCCCATTTCTCTTAAGATAAAGACAAAAATCCTGGACTGTCCTCATCACTGACTCTCTCCATAGAATCAATGCCTTCTACTCTCTCATCGCCCCTGTATTCCAACAACCCTGCCTTCTTTCTATTCCTCGAGAAACCATGCTCTCTCCTACCTTGGGAAAGAGCATTCTATGCTCCATCTGCTTAGTATTATCTTCTACTTTCCTATACCTATTTATCCTTCATCATTTTCCAGACATCATTCATACATCTGATCCACACTCCCTAACCTAGAGAGCATACTTTTTCCTTCAGAATACTTATTACAGTTAATCACTTATTCATGAGGTCATTTGTTCATACCAGACTGCAGCCTTAGGAAGAAAGAATCAGGTCTGTTTTACTCACCTTTGAATCCCCAGCTTCTGGCATAGTGCCTGGCACATGGCAGGATTTCAATATTTCTTAGAGAATTTAAAAATGTATTTATTTTTAGAATGAAGGAATGAACCTGAACCCGGGGTGAAAGTTGGGAAAACAGGGACTCCAGATTATAAGGCATAGAAATTGCTAGCCAATTGTAGGTGCATCAAACAAGGAGAACTTGAATTACATTTTTCAAATGGTGCAAACCAATTGAGTAATGTGATATTCCATAACTGTGTGCCTTTGGGCAAGTTCTTTAGTCTATCTGTACCAGAAATTCTCCATTTGTAGTCTATGAATAACAATAACATATTTATTTATCTATTTTATGATACTCAAAACTCTATATAACTTTTACCTTGCATTTGATTCAAACTACAGTAAAATGATTCCACACTTTGATATAAATGACTGTGTGGGTTGCATTATAGTAAATGAGCCAGAAGGAAACTATAAGAGAAGGAAAAGAATTCGATATAAATCCCAGCAGGATGAACTTTTTTTTTGCAGTATACAACAATTTTATTCAGAACACCAAAAGTTTTGCTGCAGCAAGGAAGCTAATCACTTACAAAAGCTGCAGTGGCATCAGGCTTTAAGTGTTGGTAAAAGTTTTTTGTTTTTCTTTTTTTTAATTTTTTCATTGTATAATATAACATATTATATTATACAATATAATATACAAGACAAAGAACGTAAAATCAATGGTTTTCAAAGCACTCTTCAACAAGTAGTTACAGGGCAGATCCCAGAGTTTGTCATGGGCTACCATACCATCATCTCAGATTTTTCGTTCTGGCTGCTCCAGAACATTGGAGGCTAGAAGGAATAAATATATATTTTTTAATCATCACAATCAACTTTTTCTTTCCTTTTTGTGAAAATAACATAATACAATAAATTTCAAAGCACAGCCAATAGTTAGAACAGATTTCAGAGTTTTGTATGGGTTACAATTCCACAATTTTAGGTTTTTATTTCTAGCTGCTCTAAGATACTGGAGACTAAAAGAAATATCAATATAATGATTCAACAATCATGTTCATTTGTTAAACGTACCTTCTTTATATGATTCACCATCACCTTTGATCTTTCTATCCCACTCTTTAGGGGAATTTGGGCTATGTCCATTCTAACTTTTTCATGTTGATGGGATGGTCTATAGCATGGGGGTAGGGAGATGGAACTAGCTGATATTCTGGAGAGGTTGACCCCTCTAGGTTTCAGGACTTACCTGGTCCAGGGACCCATCTGGAGTTTGCAGGTTTCTGGAAAGTTACCCTAGTACGTGGAACCTTTGTAGAATCTTGTATATTGTTGTAGGTGTTCTTTAGGATTGGCAGGAATGGTTTTGGTTGGGGGTTGGTAAGTTATCATAGGTAGCAATGTTTAGCTGAAGCTTGCATAAGAGTGATCTCCAGAGTAGCCTTTCAGATCTATTTGAACTCTCTCAGTCACTAATATCTTATTTATTATACTTCTTTCCCCCCTTTTGGTCAGGATGGAATTGTTGATCTCATGGTGCCAAGGCCAGCCTCAACCTTGGGAGTCATCTCCTACACCTCCAGGGAGCCCCTGGATGACATGTCCCATGCAGGGGAGAAGGCAATGATTTAATTTGCATAGTTGGGCTTAGAGAGTGTGAGGCCACATCTGACTAATAAAAGAAGTCCTCCAGAAGTAACTTATAGGCATACCTATAGGTAGGTTAAGCTTCTTTGCTGCATACATAAGCTTCACAAGAGGAAGCCTCAAGATCAAGGACTTGGCCAATTGATATGAGTGCCCCTAATGTTTGGCACAGTATCAGGGGTTTCCCCAGTGGTAAAGTTTAATAGTTCCATGTTTTTTCTCCCATCCCTCCAGGGAATTTGCCAATAGTTTTTGATAATCTGCTTAATATATTCTAGGATATAACCAGGTATTACATTACATTAGGCTATGCAAGATTAAATGCCCTCATTCTTATTCTGGGTTCCCTGTGTTTGGGTTATTTAAATGATCTATCCAGACAAGTTTAGTTAGATTATGTGCTACAGAAAATTTAGGTTCTGGAAAAATAAACCTCTCTTCCTTTGGTCTCAAACAGTAGGTGATGTTCTACAATACAGACAATGTCTTCCTTACCCCTGTACTCTGAATTACCTTAATCCCAACCTGATCAGCTTCATTCTTATCTCTAAATGTCAGATATAAAACAGCCTCTCAAAATCCAAAAATAATAATCACCACTCCAGACTAAATGTGACTGCTATAAGAGCTTACAGTCTAGGCCCCTGTTTTCTTATAAGTATTTTCTAAAGGGGACCATGCAATTATTGCTCCTTTGTTTCTGGCTTATTTTGTACCAGATGTCCCACAGGTTCATTCACAATGTTGCGTGCCACAGAACTTCATTTCTTTTTGTAGCAGCCCAATATTTGATCATACATATATGCTATGGTTCACCAATGTACTTCTCAGTCAGTTCATCCTTCAGCCACCTGTATTCTTTAAGCAGCATGTATAATTCTGAAGTCCAGAGTCCATCAACACTCTCAATTTTAGATAATCTCATTTTTCTCAAGAGAAAGATAACTAATAAACACACCTTCACCAAATAGGAAATCTGAACCTCCTCTTAACTCTTGTCCCTCCCCCCATTATTTACCTCTACTGTTGCTGTGGTAGTGCTGATGTTTTCCTTTTGAACATAGCACATGGCATGCAATAGCAGTTTCCCCCTGTATCCTGGACTTAAATGCTCTTTGTACAAGAACCATACCTTTGAAGTAGTTCATGCAAGAACTTATTTATATTTCCAGTGTTAATCAGTGGGACACATAGGTCTATACAACCCCTTTTCAATCATGTTCACCTTCAATATGGTAATATTGCTTATAGATCCACTAAGTGAACCACCTTCACTCCTATCTATTCCCTTACATTGGAGTTCAATCTCATTAGCTAACCATTCACCCATCTCTAGCTTCTATGCGTTTCTAAGTCCCCTATACCCTGTTTTATAAGCCTCCGATTTTACCTTTACCATGGTCATAAAAGATACAGTATCTCTCCTTTTGTGTTTGGCTTGTTTCACTCAGTATTATGTCCTCAAGGCTTATCCATCTTGTCATGTGCTTCAGAACATCACTTTGTCTTACTGCTGCATAATATTCAGTTGTATGTATATACCATGTTTTGTTAATCCACTCCTCTGCTGATAGGCATTTTTATTGTTTCCATCTTTTGGCAATTGTGAGTAATGCTACTATGAATGTCAGTGCACAAATGTCTGTTTGTATCACTGCTTTCAGTTCTTCTGCCAGCAGGATGAATTTTGAAGGAAAACTTTCTGTCCTTTTTACTTATATAGAAGCCTTCTATTTGAGTTGTTTGTTTTATCACAGATTATACTAGCAAATTCAATGATAACCACCAAGTCCTGAATTCCCTACAAACATTAGGGCTGTGTTAGGTAAATTATTAAAACAGCCTATAATTAGGAAGAGTTAGGTTCTGAGCTGGGCTGTCACTGCTTATTTTTAATAAAAGGAGAATAAGTGAAAGCTTGAAGACAAATCTTTTTTGAAGTTCTTATTTGGAAGAAAGTTCCTCTATAAACAATTTCAGCTTTTTCACTCCTAATATTGGTTCCTATTTCCAATGATCAGTTTCCCCTACTTTGTCTTCATTTTCCCTGTAAATAACTATATATTATGACTGTGATTCAAATCCTTAACTTCAGCAGGGAAAGCAATTACAGCATGAGCAATGAGCAACAACAGGGAATATCAACCTGCAATAAACCATATTTAAGGCTGAAGATAATCTGAGTTTTACATAATTTAGGCCAGGGAAATATTTAACTGATAATTAAAATTCAGCTGGGGAAAAATTCTCAGAAAGCTTCCAGACTAAAGTGTAGAAAGCAGCACTACTATGATGCAATCTCACTATGCTATATACCAGAATTAAAAGAAAGGAATTCAAACGATGACAAAACACCTGAAGGTTGGAATTTTTAGTCATGAAGAAAATAGGATAAACCTAAGGGGGTAAATAAACTGAAATTTAGTTTAAGGAGCACGTCATAAGTGAAAAAGAACTGTATGGAGATCATTTTGATTTCTCCAATAACAAATTCCTTCATATGAAATCCAAAGGGTTAAAGCCCAGCAAGCAGTTTCTGAGCAGAGTTCCAATTATAAAGGAAACATCCATCCATATATGTTTTCTGAAGTTCAGTGCTTAATGATCTCTACAAAGAATTCAAAGAATTGCCCTGATTCCCAGACTCCTACACCTTTAGGTAAATTTTCACAAGGCTCCTATGGATGAAACAAACAATCAAAAGTGAAGGTCAGAGCTTTACAGAAATTGCCAACCAACCCAAAATTAAACAGCATCTGACTTTTGAAAACTTTCTAATGAGGGGATGGTGGGCTTTTTCGACAAATGTTCTGACAGGCCGAAAGAAAAAAAAAATCCTTAAGGCATTATACACCAACCAATTACAATTAATTTAAGTGTCTTTAAAGGAAAAAAAAAATCAGATGTTTGTTTTTTCCATTTTTGAAATTGTATATGTGAAATAAAATCTTTACATTGTAGAGATTAAAAATATATGTTTTAGCATATGTTTATAGTTGTAAGGTAAAGGAGATAGAGGAAAGCTAGGAAAGAGGAAATTTCAGGAAATGCTGAAATACATTTAAAATATATATAAATCAGTTAAATGTCTACAAATGCTAGAGGTGCCTCCATGTTCCACTGAAATCAGAATGTGTATTATCATTGCCCTCTAAAGATCGGTTCAGTCTCTAGGAGTTACAATTCCTTCTCTTTCATGGGGAAAAGCATCTACTCTCATTTTCAGACTGCAGCGATGTTTTCAAAATAAGCACCTTTTTTCCCCTTGATCCCTCTAGATTAAGATGCAAGATTGCACCTGCATATATAGATAATTAAAAAGTTTTCAAAACACATTTCTCATCTTAGAAAAATAGATAAATTTCCCTGTTATTTCTAGGAAATTCCCTTTATCTTTCAAAATTTTACATATGGACCTAATAGTTCCTTGTAGAGTGAGTGCTATCGATATCTGTTTTCAGCCAAATCTATAAACCTAAATCATATTCCACTAAGTGGCCTGGAGGGGCCTCATTGCAATAGTGTCATCAGGATGAAGGAACAAGGCTGGTACAATTTCCCCTGTGGTGAGTTTGTGGGTTTTCTCCAAACAAATATATAGCCCTTGGGATTTTCCTTCTTTGCCCATAACCTTTGCTGCTATTTGGGATAATATCTACCCTTGAGAACAATCATGTATACATGTAGTGGCATCTACCCTCATAAATGAAAGCCTGACGGTAGGATAGAGTCTACTGAAGAGAGTAAACTGTTTAAAATGAACAACCAAAATATTTCTACCCCAGATTTCACTACCATCACTGCTATCTTCTTGTCCACTGGATATTTATAGTCCCATTGCTCAGACCACATCTCATATTTGACCAGTTTTTAAAGCTAGTAACAATTATGGCCCTTTCTCTTTCCTTGAATATAAACTTCACAGATGTTAAACAATAAAATTAGATAATTTAAAGAGCAATCTAGAAGTAGGGAGATAGATTTTAGTCATTTCTGAGCCATTTAAATGTATATAATAACCTCAGAATAGTCATTCTATGTCCTCATCATTAAATTGATGGAATGGGACACTGATTAATAAATGTTCCTTTTTAGATTTCCATCAATTGTAAGATACTATTTTGAATGTTTAGACTCATTTGACCTTTATCAAAAAAAAAAAAGAAGAAGAAGAAGAAGAAATGTCTATGAGGTTACATGTATGGTTAATTTGTGATGAAAGATCTGCTGAACTTTGATATATCTAATCTGAAAATAATCAGATGTTTCTCTTCTGTATCTCTGAAGATTACCTAATGGACCCCGAGACTTGACCCTCAAGTCTTTAACTCTTTTCTTTATTGTGATGTAGGGATGGAAGGTGTATTTTGAGAGTCAATAAAATAAAGTATTCCCAACTATCCATCTGTTCTCCTTCCACAGATTCTTTGGGTGCCTATTCTTTTCTAACTACCCCGTCAGAGTTGGCCTCAAGGTGGCAGGTATTGTTTATTGTAGGTTAGGTCATTTGCATGAAATGGAAGATGAGAGGTGTTATGCTAGAGAAAATAAACCAGAAAAAGAGAAGAGCGGTGAGGGACTTCTGAAACAGTACAGCTGCACCAGTCATGAAATGAGTAGGAAACATCTTGGATGCCCGCCCCCCAAATGTGAGGAAAAGTATGTGGCACACATATGACACTATCCCTGGCACAAGACACACATGCTAATTGAACATGGTACTTTTCCTATCTGAGCCTGAATACCACATCATAATCATTATCACAAAGTCAGTGTGATGAAATGTGGAAAGTAAAGCTAAGAGAGTTGTTCTGATTTGTCCATTTTTCTAATTACTGTAATGACATGGATAATAATCTGTTTCTCTCTAAGTCACTTATTCAAGAAATAATTCTTCATCCAATATTTTTTTTAATGCTTGCTATCTGCTAGACTGGGCATCAGATATTAGAATTCACATACGCAAAATCCATCATTAGAAGTTTCAGTGGATTTTTAAAAAGACTTCAATGCAATAATTGTTTCTTATTGGCTAATGAAAATAATTAAACACAAAATAAAGTTACAAATGTAGACATCTGTGCCAGCTTAGAAAAGAAACCCATTACCATCTAATTTTTCCCAAAGTGCTGTAAAGGAAATTATAATGGCTGCTTAATCAATGTGTATTTTTGTCAGTTTAGTAGGGTTAAATAGGTCAAATTTATATAACACTGAAACATTGTGTTTTTATCTATTACATTTACTCCATAGTTGAGCCTCTTGAATAATTACTATGTCTAGTACTCTTCTGCTGAAATTAAAAGCTTGGGGCTTGTTATGAAAGAAATATAACTAAACTAGGAATCAAAAGAACAAAGCTCTAATATTATCTTTGCCACTTTCTACCTATGTGACATTAGTCAAAAGATTTCATCTCAAAAATATTAACCAGTAAAAAGAAAGAGGTGGAAAAAGTGTATTTCAAGTGTTCATTTTTATTTTAACAATGATTAAAAGCATGGTATTAATATTTTAACAAATTCTTTTTCGTTTCACAGTTATGTTTCTTTTATAACTTCTGTTTGGTTACATACACCATTTTTTTATATGAGTGAGTCTACTTACAAACAAAATGAAATCAACAAACCGAAAAGCAAATCAGAATAAATAACATTTGAATAACCCAAATAAAACTACTAGAGATGAAAATATATAATTTTAATAATTTATATAGAAAATTATAATTATCTATCTCAATAGATAAATCAAACACTCATGTAGGCAAAGTCAAACAAAGAATAAAAACAAGAAATGAGTCTTGAAGAAAATGCACTTAACAAAGCATAGAGACAAACTGCATAAGATTTTGTTTTAGTTTAAGTTAATTCAAGGATGGTTTTCATTATTGTTTCTATTAGTATATCTAGTGTTATGTCATTATTTTAACAGCTGCAGGGTATTTCATTATGTTGATATAAAATGATTTGATGGATTCTCTATTCATGGACAATCAAGTTGTTTCAATTATTTTTGTTCTGTGGCATTCTGGCATTCATATGGTAAAGCAGATAGCTAAGTACAGTCTGATTTCTTTTTTTTTACCAACATGGAAACACACTTTTCCAAAATTCTTGTAGGATCTGATTTTTAATTTTGAAGCACAAGGATTTCCTTAGGAAATATCTAGTTGCTCTTCTTTCTCTTTTTTACTTCTAATTCTTTTTGATATTCAGCTTCAATTATTTTTCTATTTCAGGAAAGTTTTGTTGTTGTTATTTTTGTAATTATCATCATCATCACATTTGAATTCCCTTTCTAGTCACTCCAGAGAAGTCAATGATCTGTTTGTGTTTTTTTTTTTTGCAGTTACTATTCAGTCTTCCATTTGTATTATCCCCACTGCTCCCTGTCACTGCATTCTGAAGTACCCTAAGCTTATTTCCCACAATATAGATCTAATGATTTGCAAAGTTCAACTGATTTTCTTTTTATTCACCCTAAGGCAGTTCTTAATTTTTTTATGAATATCTGTTAAACATTTCAAATTCTACTCAACATTGCTGGGGGAAAGGTCAATAAAAATTAAAATTAGGTGTAACTGCCCTGAGAGTTTCCCCAAACTAACTTGATTAAATGTGTTTGTTTAATCTAATGAGTAATGGCCATCATGTAATTGGCATTTTGGTTCCTCCACAGGGGGTAGAAATAATCCTTATCTATGAAATTCAGGTGCATATTGATTTTGAAGATCCTGGGATGTTACAAACTATACAGTCTGAAATTTCACCTCAAGTTCAAGATAAGTTGTCCTGCCCCACTTTCATGAATGCAGGCAGAAGACATGAGTTTCCAAGGTCAGAGACAAAGTACTTTTTCATTCACACCAATTGCAATAACCAGAGTATTAGAATCTGCACCAGTTTCCCTAACCCCAATTCCTGCAGGGTGATATGAATAGGGCCAGGTAACACCTTCACATTCACTGGATTTTGTTACAGGAGAAGAATGCCAAACTTAGGAAGTCCAAACCTTTTATAATGGACAGTAGTAAGCATACCTGACGTTTGCTCTACTCGGAAATGTCTTTATGATACTGAACAGTAAAGAAACCTCCCTTTGCTCTGCAGGGAGAAATTATGTTTATTTTCCAAGGCTATTTGTTATATAAGCAGCCTTGAGGAGATTGTCCAGAATACAGCTAGTCAGTGTCTCTGCCTGCATGATGTTCAGAAACAAGAAAGACCTATGGAGAATTCTCTCTCAACATATATGAGTTGGAAATGTATTGGTTACAAGTAACATAAAACTTTGATTAGTGACTTAAACCAGATAGTGTCTTATTTGCCTCATTTGTTCATGCAACATTTGTCCAGGGGCAAGTGGTTCAGGACTGGTTCCATGGCTCAGTGATACCATCAAGTACCTGGCTTCTTTCTATTTTTCTTTGGCTTTCGTCTGCAAGATTGCTGCCCCATGGGGGCAACATGACTTTTGTACTGTATATCATGTCCACATTCATGACAGGAAGAAGATGGAAAGGGTGGCACCTGAATCAAGAAAGCTGAAATCTTTCCAAAGCCCATTCAACAAAATTCTGTCACATAGTTCCCATAACTGCAAAGAAGTCTTGGGAAAGCAGGTATTTTTCATCTGAGCACTTTATTCGTACTATTATATAATTACCTTTCCTCTTTAATTATCCTTCACATGCTATTCCAAATTCTGACTGCCATTACATGAAAGAGTCTCTCTGAGATCCTATATGAGTGGTAGCCCTGCTGCTATAGTCTTCTTTGTCTTACCACATCCAATACCCTCTGCTCTTGGTGAATTGGTAAAGTGGAACAAAGTAGAACATTTTCCTCTCCACAGCTAAGGATAGCATATAGTTGTACCCTTGATATTTGCAAAGGGGAAAATCACTCCTCATCTCATATTGGAACAATATTGGAACAGGGATAAAATATTAAACAATTTTCAAAATAAAAGAACCATAAAAAAAAGCCAGGTTACAGATTGCCATTTTGCATTTTGTGTTATTTCTATGAATATATTACTCATTCTAAATTATTATTGATTTTTCTCCTAAATAATCTCTTAAAGCACTATTCATTCTTGGTGGATGTGCTGGTTTGAAATGGTTATGTATCCTAGAAAAGCCATGTTTTGATCCTGATCCATCTTGTGGAAATGGAAATTTCTTTTAATCCCTATTCAGTACTGTAGGTTGGAAATTTGATTAGATTGTCCCCATGGAGATGTGACATGCCCAATTGTGGGTATAAACCTTGGATTAGAGGGAGATGTGACTCCACCCATTCCAGGTGGGTCTTGATTAGTGTACTGGAATCCTTTAAAAAAGGAACATTTTGGAGATATCCACAGAGCCACAAGAACCACAAGAGCCCACACAGCCAGAGACTTTTGGAGATGAAGAAGGAAAATGCCCTCAGGAGAGCTTCATAAAACAAGAAGCCTAGAGAAAAAGCTAGCAGACATCACCATGCTCACTATGTACCTTTCCAGCTGAGAGAAAAACCCTAAATGTCATCGGCCTTCGTGAACTGAGGTATCTTTCCCTGGATGCCTTAGATTGGACATTTCTATAGCCTTGCTTTAATTTGGACATTTTCATGGGCCTAGAACTGTAAACCTGCAAGTTAATAAATTCCCCCTTTTAAAAGTCATTCTGTTTCTGGTATATCGCATTCTGGTAGCTAGCAAACTAGAACAGTGGATATGTCTAGATCTTGACTGGAGAATGGAAGTAAATATGAAAACATTCTCCCTTGTCTTTTTTTTCTTGCCTGTGGAGTTGAATAGGTAATACTGCTACCATAAAGTCTGCCAGACTTATATTATTTGTATGGGAGCTTGATTTTTTTTCCTAGCACATATGAAACCTAAGGAAATTCAGCCCAACACTCAACCTTTTCTACAATTTTTGCACACTGACTAAAATGTCCTGTAATTGAAAGATGGGACAGTGAATCTGTGTATCATTATATACAACTATTTCCCAAATGTGTTCCATGTGATAGTGCATTGGTTCAGAGCAGAATCTTTGGAGGGTGAAATACCTGTGCTTAGGGTACCACTCTGGTACTTATTTGCTTTGCAACATGGGAAAGTTATTTACCTTCTCAGGTGAACTTTTTTCATTTGCAAAGCTGGCATTTTGTAGGACAATGAAGAATAAAATTAGATTACAGCAGCAGAATTCTAACAAGCTCTTGGCACTTGGTATATTCTCAGTAAAAGATGGCTATCTTAACAGGAACTGGAGTATCTTAATAGGAACTCCAAATAACTGGAAAAGTACCATATACTATATACCTTACTTAAATATTCAGAACACACTTTATCATAATACTGGACCTAAAGAGTCCTGCTGCAAGAAAGCTGTTTAATTTGATTAACTGACTTGACATTTGAAGTGTTAATGAATTATTCCTTCTCTCTTCCGAGGTCTAACCAGTAGAGCAGAGGTCAGGAAACTGGATGAGGCTCAAAGTGTCAGTTTATTAGTAGATAACCAAAAACTCCAAAATAACAATGCTCCAGCTTTATTTTTGATTCAAAAACATATCTAGAACCTGAAAGTGGCTTCACAAAGCCAGTATTGCCTTCTGATATAGTGAATCAGTTACCTGATAAAACTGGTGCAATAGAGCCCAAGTTCACAGAAAGAGCAAAAAGATGGAGAAGAAAAAATAAGAAAGAGAAAGGGGGGAGAAAAGGGACTGAGGGCAGAAGGAAGGGAAAGAGAGAGACAGAGAAAGAAAAAGAATATTCCTTCCAATACACCCTGCTATTTGGTGAAATGTGATGCTAGAAGCCTAAGCAGTCTCCTCATACACACTTTGGCATTTTCCAAGTGTTGTTGAACACAAAATAATTTTGTTCACCATATGCTTAATGACATCCTAGAACAGCAATGTGCCAAACATTTGTTGGAGAACATCATTGATATATGGATAGAATCAAACTGAGGCATGTTGATAAAGTGTATTACTTGAGATTTTAAAAAATCCCATTATGAAACAATTTAGCACTCTATCCTACTTTTCTCCTAACATAACATAATTTCAATTGCTTTATGGCTACTTGTAGGATGAATTCTCTGCTACAATTCTCTGCTTGCGAACAGGAATCCAACCTTCTATGTTGAACCCCCTACAATACTCAGCACAGGGGTGTGAAGATATTAGATACTGATTTAATAATTATAGTATAAATGAATTTGTCATAAGCTAATTAGCCCCTCAAAGACACTAGCATTTTCTCTGCCTAGACTACCTAAGAACAGCAAATGCTGGCAATATCCTTTGCATATTTAATGAAAATGAGAGTTAATTATGGTGATCAGAGCTTTTCCTAAAAAGTAAATGGATTTACATATATAAGAATATACTTATATAATCTTGGAAATATTACACTAAAGAAAATAAGGTCACTGAAGGTCATTGGGTTCCTCTGGAAGAGAGCAGCTCATTACGAAATTCAAGCCATACCTCCATATAAAAAGCTTCTTTGTCCCTTTCTAGAGGTACCTCCATGATGCATCTCCATCCACATTATTCCAGAATTCCTCTTACTGATCTGATGTCAAAGTTTCTAAGACAATCATGGCAAATGCCAATTCCAGAGGACAACATATGGCGTAAAAGGAAAAGGAACACTTTAATACACTAAGTAAACTGAGAAATGTGAAAATAAAAGCAGTCTTCCAAGTTTTCCAGGGGACCTAATACCAACTCTAACCTGACATCTGCTCTAACTCAATAGATAAGAAATTTCATCTTTGTGAATGACTCAGTCACAGTGTTACCAAGTATTAGCCAAAAGCTGGGTATAGTCTATAAAAGGTTAAATATACACGTAAACATACACGCCCACAAGGACTTTTGGTGTAAATAAAAAATATTTTATATTTTTCATGAAGGAATTTACATGTACTTTTGTTATTATGCAACAGAGGAGAGCCTAACCCCAAAATGTCAACTAGTAAACTTCACATGTACTGTTTCCAACTAATTATTGGAATTTGACTTTCAGTTTATTCAAACAATCTCAAGACAGCACCAATACAGCTGTGTTAAATGAACTATTTAATTCAAACTGATCATTTAATATCACAGTCAATACAAGCAGTTGTTTGGCCAATTCTGCATGTTTGTTTTGCTTTCTTTTTATTGACTCAGGTTCAACTTCTTAGTACGTAGTCTAAACCTGATGTAATATGACCACTAAAAAAAGTATCTTAAGTGCCTCCTTAATATAGAGCTTTATTCATTCTCTCTTTCAGTTTGTAAGGTTTAGTGGTGCTTAGTATTTTCAAAACACCACCTTTATGCTAATAAATTAAGGTAAAATGTTGATAGTTCTTAGGGGAAAAGTTCAAAGCAATATATGTAACTTTGAACTTATTTTTGAATTTGGAAAGACAGACCAAAGCCCAACACTTGACTATGACTATATATAAAAATTAATAATAGTTGTCATTTCTGAATAACTTTAGGATGTTTTACAAATTGATTTTAAAATACCTTAACATACTATGGAAATCTCAGAGACAGAATTCACTTAATACTGGATAATTGCTCCTCTGCTGGTTCCTCTTCACCAAGGTACTTGCTATTGAAACAAGTTCCCATAGAGACCTTTTAGGATCACCTCATACAACCTTTGTATCATTGGGTTTAATTTTTACATAAATTGATAAGGGTTTACTCAGGGCTTCAATACTTACCTTCCCTACCTGTCTCTTCCAAGCTGTGTTAGTTAGATTCAGTTGTCAACTTGGCCAGGTGAGCATACCTAGTCTTGTTGCTGCGGACATAAGCCAACGGTACGTGAACCTCATCTGTTGCCAATTACATCTGCAGTCAGCTAGGAGGCGTGTCTGCTGCAATGAGTGATGTTTG
>PVIY010026799.1:0-34957 GCA_004026745.1 Myrmecophaga tridactyla | reverse complement strand
AAAAAAAAATTTTTTTTTAAATAGCTATAAGTTTTGAGGGCCTCCTTTGTGCCAGGTTCTGTGTTGGGACTTTGCAAAGGTTTCAGCCTGGTATTCAAAAGCCACCAGAATTTAGCACGAGACTGCCACTTCACTTATTTCCCGCCAAGTAGTCCCCACCGCCACCATCCACAAATTCAAGCCTTATGCTTTACCAGTCCTCTCACCATTCGTTTTTTTTTTTTTTTGGTATTTTTTTTAATTAATAAAATCGGTCAACATACAATGCAAACATTCTTAATGTATGAACATTCCATACTTGGTGTGCAATCAATGGCTCATAATATCACATAGTTGTATATTCATCACCATGATCATTTCTCAGAACATTTACTTCACTCCAGAAAAAGAAATAAAAAGAAAAAATTCATATATACCATACCCCTTTCTCCTCCCTCTCATTCACCACTAGATTTCCCTCTACTCAATTTATTTTAAGATTTGTTCCCCCTATTATTTATTTTTGATCCATATTTTTTACTCATCTGTCTATACCATATATTAAAGGAGCATCACAACAAGGTTTCACCATCACACAGTCACTTTGCGAAAGCCATAGCATTATACGATCATCTTTAAGAAACGTAGCTACTGGAACACAGGTCTACAGTTTCAGGCACTTCCCTCCAGCCTCTTTAATACACCTTAAACTAAAAAGGGGATATCTATATAATGCATAAGAATAACCTCCAGGATAACCTCTCGACTCTTTGAAATCTCTCAGCCGCTGACACTTTATTTTGTCTCATTTCTCTCTTCTCCCTTTCAGTTGAGAAGGTTTTCTCAATCCCTTGATGCTGAGTCCTAGCTCATTCTAGGACTTCTGTCCCATGTTGCCAGGGAGGTTTACACCCCTGGGAGTCATGTCCCACACAGAGAAGGAGAGGACAATGAGTTTGCTTGCCATGTTGGCTGAGAGAGAGAGGTCACATCTGAGCAACAAAAGAGGTTCTCTGGAGGTGACTCTTAGGCCTAATTTTAAGTAGGCTTAGCCTATCCTTTGCGGGGTAAGTTTCATATGAATAAACCCCATGTTTGGGGGTTCAACTTGTTGATTTTGTTGTCCTCACTGCTTGAATATCAGGCCTTCTCCACATAGGGAAGCTGAATTTTCCCTCTTTCTCACCATTCCCCAAAGGGGACTTTGCAAATACTTTTTTATTCACTGTTCAAATCACTCTGGGATTTATTGGGGGCTGACCTGTCCCTCCTCGTCTCCCCATTCCTGGTTCTCTGCATCTCTGTTGGAGCTCTTAACTCACTCTTTGTGGTCTGGAGTTCCCATCCACAAGTCTCTCTTCCGTATGCCTGCATGCTGCAAAACTGTAGAAAGAGCCCTAATTTTTCCATCTCTGATGAACCCCGGATGCCCAGCACAAACAGAAAGGTGTTCCATAATTATAATTGTTGACTGAATTGTTTTGTTTTGTTTTTAGTTCTGGTAACACACCTATCATATAATTTGCCATTTTACACATTTTTAAGTGTGCAGTTCAGTGGCATTAATCACATTTACAATATTGTGCTACCATCATCAGCATCTATTACTGCAACTTTTTCATGATCCGATGGAGAGACGCTGTGCACATTAAGCAATAACCCCCCATTCTCCCTCCTCTAGCCCCTAGTAACCTTTAATCTACTTTCTGTCTATCTGAACTTGTCTATACTGGATATTTCGTGTAAGTGGAATCATATAGCATGTCCTTTTGTGCCTTGCTTATTTTAGCTAGCATAGTATCTTCAAGGTCCATCCACGTTGTAGCATGTGTCAGAACGTCATTCCTTTTGATGGCCAAATACATTCCATTGTACGTAGAGGCTACATTTTGTTTGTCCGTTCTTCTGCCCATGTACACTTGGATTGTTTCGTGAGTAATGCTGTTGATTGAGTTTTTACCCATTTCTCCTAACCTACAAAGAGTGAATTGTCACACTGGAAGGACACGGTGGGGATCTTGTCATTGCAGGTCCACCATGTGCTCCACCAGTGCCTGTGACCTGGAAGAGATTCCCCTGGATGATGATGACTCAAATAGCATGGAATTCAAAATCCTGGCATTCTACGTCAAACACCATACCTTCAAGAGCACCCCTGTTGTCTTCTCACCAAAGATGCAGAGAACAAGAAGTCTGTCCCAGAGCTGGTCAGTAAGTGAGTCATGGGCACAGATGTCATGGCCTTGTAGGACTTCCCGATCCAGTGAGAAGCCCATAAACACTGGCAAGAAAAAGTCTTCTTGGAAAATACTGTTCGGCGTAGTGGAGAAGGAGGAGGATACACAGAGCTTGCCTACGCAGGCCCAAGCTCAGGGCCCAAAGTCACCAGCGGGTCCAAGCAGCCCTCACAGTCCGCAGTGGTCTCGGTCCCTCTCTAACATGGAACAGCATGTAGAACAAGAAGGTAGGCTCGGAGAAGTCTTTCTATCACACACCCAAAGCTTTCCCTTCTTTGTGTGTGCCATAGTCCATCTACTCTCATCTGGTGACGAAGCCTCACTGCTCCTGGGTGGCCTTAGGCAGGATATTCTTTGTGCCTTAGCTTTTCCATTTATTAATTTTTAGTAATTGCCCTACTTTTCTCAAGACTGATCAGAAAGGAAGATGATGGCAGTAAAGGATGACAGGACTGGTTTTCCAACTTCACTTTCTAGAAGCGTGCTGCCCTAATTTCCAATCTTTTGTACCAGTGACCAAAATAAAGGAAAAGGCCTTAGACAGCTTCAGGTGTTCCCTCTTCCCTGAGGTAAGTCTACACAGCTCTCTGGGCTTCTGCATTTCCATCTATACATTGGGCATATTCCCATCATCCTCCCTTCTTAGGGTTAATGGAAAGATCAGATAAATATATAAAAATACTTTGAAAAGTGTAAACCTTAAACAACTGAAAAGCTTTTTTTTTTTTTTAGGATCTCACCGCTATATTGAGCAATACAGGAATTGGGCAGCATCCTGCTCAGAAAGTAGAAGGGAGCTCTGTCAAGGGAGTAGAAAAAGAAAGTGTGTACAGGGTACAAATGTGGAGGCAAGCAAGGAAGTGTTCTGACTGGCCGATGCCAAGTTTCTATTTTACAAAGGGGGTCTTACACTGTGGGGGGGCAGTGTACACAGAAGTGTGTCTAATCTGATAAACTATCTCTCTTGAACCGAAACTGGCTTATCATCCGGTGTTGCTTATCTGGAGCTCTGTGGGGACCCATTGTTGCATTTTCTCAGAAAACCCCCTGCAGGTCAATTGTTTTTGTCTTCTGGAAAATTCTTTCTTGGAAAGGGGTCCGTCCTGGCAATACCCAATGCTGGCGGCCATTTTATTTCACTTACTAGTTCCCCACTTTTGATCCCTTTTCCAATGATCTCATTGGAAACTTAGCCAAAACCCTCTGATCACCACCACCGAATTATTTTCTTGTCTGGTAGTTGAGTCGGTTCGATCAGTCTCTTTGTTCCATTTTTCCTTTTCATTGTTCATGTTTGTTTCCTTTCTTGATTGTAGTGAGATTCGTTGGGAGACTGTTCAATGGCATTTAAGACCCTTGGAGTGGGGTTACTTAGTTGAGTAAATAGTGGGTACAATCTTCTCTCCAAGTCAGGATGTCTATTATTTTTATTCCGTTAGAGGAGACAGTCCCATTTCTATCCCTTTTCCTTGAAAAGCATTTTGACAAAATCTTTCCTCAATGGGACAAAATAAGTTGTACTGAGAAAAACATTTTCAAGGAGGGCTTTTATCATGGAGATTTGTCATTTGCCCCAAACCTTGGTATAAGCATCTTCTCTCCCTTCTCCAATGCCCAGTGCCCATGATCAGATTTTAAAACAGTATCTCTCTCTTGCTGGCCTGGGTAAATGTCAATAATTAGTCAACAGGGGGCAGCAATGTCTCAATTTTAAAATGTGGCTGGCCTGGCTTCCTTGAGAATCAGACCACACACAGGGACAGATTTAGATCATTCACTATGGTCAAGGAAATTTCCATTCCTCATTAGACTTATAGAATTTTAGAACAGGAATAGTTAGGATCCGGATTATATACAGAACTGTATTGCACAGATAATATATAAAAATGAGAGTTCCACACAAGGGATTTGCCTAAGGAAACGCAACTAGCAAGTAGCAGAACCCAGATGCAACCAAGGTCTCCTGCCTCATCATCTACAACTTTGTTCAACCCCTGCGACAAAACTTCTGCTCTCTGAGAACTGCTAAATGGAGGCTGGCAAAGAAGAGGTGGCTCCCTGTTCTTCCCATCCCAACCCTGCAGTGGAACAAAACTCTCTTTCTGCTGGGGGTGGTTTCTGAGCTCTGGAGCAAACAGGCTTCTCTGCTTGGCCTGCTCTATGGACTTTGCCAGAAATCAGAGGAAGTTTTTACAGACTTTAATCTTCTGGCTTTTCCTAAGATAAAGGACATTCTGTATTTCAATATTTACTTAAGAATCATTTCACTTTCGTTTGTTTCTGCATGAAGTTTCAAGGTAAGCTTTTCTTTTTTTTTTTTTTTTTGGTGGGGAAAAAACTTTCATATGAGACTGAGAATAAAAGATTAAATTTTAAAAACACAGTTAGATGATGGGTTTATGTGTAGAATAGTATCTATGACCAAATTAATACTATATATACACACATATATCCCTAAAAAAGTAGAAATTATTACCTCCCAAGGAGGCTCAGATTTAACCTTCTCACCTTTCTCTCTCCTTGGTTTCTTGGTTAGTTGATTATGTGGCTGGTTAGGTGGTTTTACTTTGGGGTGACCTAAAGGAACCTCCCGTTCTATTTCTGCTTTGCTAATATTTAAAGCAGAAATTAGTTGTTGGTTTTACCTGGATTCTGGTAGCTAAAGGTAACAATTTAGTCTTGTCCTGCCATTCCAGAACTCAGATACCAGGCTTAATTGAGAACTGGGAGACTATATCTCAAGACTAAAGGCTAATAGTGAAAAGTCATAGGATATAGATAGAGAAGTCAAAATTAATAGCAGTTTTACAGACCAATCCAAGTTCTTTTATTTTGAGTCTTTCATTTCCCCACAGCTTTGATTTGCTACTTGTGGAGAGTAACAGTTTACGATTAGGTTCAGCAACATATAGTGGAAACCCAAATAAGTATAGCTTAAACAAGATAGAGGTATATACCTCTTACATAAAATGAAAATGAACTTTGGCCATCCAGGCCTGGATGGATGCTCTACAGTCATCAGGGATAATTCCACTGACATCCCTCAGATAGTGGCTTCCACCATCAAAGTCATCTTATATTCTACCTTATATTATATTCCATAGCTGCGGGGACTCCAGCCATTATGTCTACATTTCAAGCAGGAAGAAAGAGGAAGCAAGGAATGGGTTGCTTGGCTTCCAGACTATTCAGCTCCCTTTTAAAGAGCTTTCTTGAAACTCTACCCAACTTCTTACATCTCATTGGCCACTCCTTACTGCAAGCAAGCCTAGGAGATGTGTTTTGTTTTTGTTTTTTGTTGTTTTTTTTTTCCAGTTAGGTCCATTGCTGCCTCTTTACATCTCAGAGGTCTGTTACTAAGGAAGGTGGAGAAAATGGATACTTGCTGGGAAATAGCAGTCTCTACCGTATGGGCATCACTCCCAAACTTCTTGCCCCTTCTTTTGAAAACAAATGTCTCAGGCCAAAGATTGAATGACCTTTCTAAACCCCTGTACTCCCACAATGACTCCCAAAGTAGATTCCAAAGGATGGACAGCTTTTCTGTTCTCTCCCCACTCCCACCAATTTTCCATTTTCTATCATTTGGGACCAACTCTGACAAGAAGGGAATCTTTTCTTTTAATTTACTTAAGAATGGAATCTTAACTAGAGCTAGTTCATCTGAGTCAAATGTTTGCTTATAATTTTTCCTGTACATATTTCATCTGCATACTTCCCTCCATGCCCCACACTTCATAGGAATGAATAAGCTATACACACATTAGTCCAATTGGGTGCCTCTGCCTGCCAGTAGGCTTGTGGTTTTCCTGCCACATGGGGAAGGAGGAAAAGCCTTTGGAGTCTTTACCTGCCTACTCTGCCTGTATGATGGGCACAGTGTGACTTTCGGGGGTGGGGCCACACTGGTCATCCCAGACAGTCCGTAGAGGTACCAGATGTCAGCTCTCCTCCCCCATCTCCTAAGGGCACTGAAGGGAAAGTTCCCACTGGCTTTGGGTGCCAGCTTCTTGCCTTGTCCTTGTCAAGGGCATTCGAGTTGAGGCTGGTCAGGTTGCTATAACATGATTTAAAAGGGGAAAGCGCATCAGTTTGCTTGTTCAGAAGGGAAGGAGAGGCATCCCTCCTTCTCACCTTGACCTCTCTTCTTTCTCTAATCCACTCATCTATTTTTGAACCCTATGGACTAAGCATGAAAGATACGGCTTATGAAGTCAGATGCTGACTTAAGGAAGGCATTGTGGAGAGAGCATTATCTCCCATGGGCCTTTTGGTGAGAGCCCAGTGGGGTAAATGTAAGGCACAGATGCTCTCGGGCTGTGGAGGAAGCCAGGGAGAGGTCAGAAACCACCTTGGCAACTCAGTAGCAAGTCAGGGCCTGTTTTTCATGTGACACAATCCTCTCTCCACCGCCCCCACCCCCCCTCCCAGGACCTAGGTCTTGCCTCTCTTATAGATCTGACTTACAAAGCCATGAGTTTCCTTGGGCACACCAACCCTCCCGCCAAATCACCATTCCATTACCTTCTTTGAATCTTGTGAACTAGTGTTATTCTTCAAATATTACACAATACAGCTCAACAGCTCCATACGGTATCAAAGGCAGAGCTTGTAAAAGTTTCTAAAAGTTAAGAACTTAGTGACAATCAATAATACAAACTTTACTCCTAAATAACTCAGCAATGCCGCCTGCCTGCCCCATCCCACCCTATCCCCAGCCAAGGGCAGAGCTGATTTGCCTTTCTGAGGATACAATATTCAGGGGAACTAATTTCACATATAACCACATGTCCCCAAATGCTCTGTTTTGCCATTCTGTGTACACATACATGACATCACATTTTCCCTGCATTATAAATCCCTGAAGGTTGCATATTACACCTCCTCCTTACTTATCCACTGAGAAATAGTTGAATGTTTTCCAGAGGACATGGAGGAAAGGGAAGAAGCATGGATATATGAGCAAGGAGAGTTAGGTGTTTACTTGATAATGAGTGTTGATGAATATGGCCAGAATGCAGGGATATTTCTCTTTCTTCAGTGACCAACCCCTAAAAGCTTGTCAAATTACTGAATGCCTTCTGTGCACATAGGGGTCAGGGCTCTGAGGTATAAAGGATGCTCAAAAAGAAGAATAAACATAAAAGCATAATGAGCATTCCCTCCACCAAAGACCTAAGCACTCCCTTTTGTGTTTCTTCCCCTGCAAAGAGGAAAGGGGACCCAAATTTTGCAAGACTTCAAAAAGAGGGTGCAGAAGGGCAATTGTTTCAAGGTGACAATCATTTCTCTGTGTGCTCCTCCCCCATCCCAGTTTCTGCCAGGCAACTGCCAGTACTTTCTGAAGAATGAATCACCACCACCAATCCCCCTCCTTCCTGGGCAATTTCCTCTCATTCTGGGCCAGTCTTTTCATTCGGGGTAACTCTGCATACCAATGAGACAGAAGAAGTTCTTCTGAGAAGGGCCTTTCAGCACCATTTTGTCTTGTTTCAGCTGTGGACCCCAAAGTTGTTTCCATTGCCAACCGTGTTGCTGAAATTGTACATTCCTGGCCACCACCAGAAGACGTCCTCTACCAGGGAGGAAATTTCAAGTCCAAACATCGTGTTGTACGACAGGGTCTTCACATCCAAGCCCCATGCTCCCAGCCTAGATCTGAAAATGCTAAGAAAGGTAAACTTTCCTTCCAAGGGTTTGTGTAGGGTTAAGAATTTACCAGCAGAGGTATACAAGCCTTTTGTATATTTTCAGCTCAGAGCTCTGGTACTTGGGAATCTCTGTTGACTGGGACTAAGGGCACAGCAGCAACATACTAGAGAGACTGAGTTCCAGCTGTTGATGCCAGCCCAAGCCCAGGGGTCTACACTGGCATATTGAACCAACATTCCCAGCACACTGCTAGGTCAAAGAGAATGGAAGGAAGCACAAAGCCTACATGCTACAGTGGGAGCATCAACCCAGGAATTCATAGCATTGCTTTGGATGACTAGGTCTGGTGCAGAACATGAAGCAGAACTGAGAAGTAGTAACCAGACCTAGTTAGTTGCCACTCAAACTGTAGCAATGGCTAGGATTATAGGTCCATCAGGCTGGACTTAATGGGAATTCTGGGCTCTGAAGGGAGAGTTGGGGAGAGGACAGTGCCACAGGAAGAGAGACTCAGGCCAGCATTCTTTCAGTAGTGTTCCACCATGTGGTGGCTTGAAGCGCTCATGGCTTTCTCTCCCCACCGCCAGTGGAGGATGTGGTGGCTCCTGGGTTTTCATCCCTCTAAGGCACAAGGCAAGAGTTCTCCCTTTTAAGATTCTGGTGTCACCCGTTCTCTGAAGCAGAGTAGCGGGGTTGTCTACTCTCTGCTGTGCTCTTGTGGCCTCCATCTGTCACAGAGGCTTATAGTGAGGAGCTGGAGGAGAGGAAGACCCAAGTCCACAAAAAAGAAAGTTCTCCTCTTTATTGCTATCTCAAGAGTCTTTGGAAGATGTAAAGCAATATCCCTAAACCAAGATAAGGTTAGGCTCTTATCCTCTATGTGCAGGAGAAACTTAGGCAGCTGTTAGAGCAACTTTCCCAGAGAAAGGCAGCATAAGATAAAAACCACACTAGGGCTGTAGAAACATACATTCTTTCTTCTCTTAGTGACTTGAGATCCAGTCTTCCCACTTACCTCTTATCTTGCCCTTCATTAAACCTTCTTGGGAATTCCTAAATAAACTTCCTGGCCTCTTTCCCTATTATCTGGAACAAGCATGAGATTATGCCACAAATAAGAAACACTGTTCTCTTAATAACTGGCTTTACTCTGTCAGGATTTTTTTTTTTTTTTTATGGCAATGACCATTTTCATCATGTTTCGTTGTTAGCAATTTTTTTTCCTTTGATTTTTTTTATTGTAGAAGTTATAGTTTTACAGAAAAATCATGCAGAAAATACAGAGTTCCCATATACTCCCCCTTACACATGCAGTTTTCCCTCTTATTAACACTTTGCATTAGTGTGTTATCTTTCTTACAAGTGGTAAAATAATATTATTTTAATTATAGTCCATTATTTACATGAGGGCCCACTATAAGTGTTGTGTAGTAGTGGTTACATAAAATGTTTATTCTAGTAACATAAACACAACCTAAATTCCCCCTTTTTAACCACAAATATGTAATTAAGTGGTGTTAATTACATTCACAATGTTGTGCTGTTACCTAAGATTACCACTATCTGTTACTAAAACTTTTCCATCACCCCAACCAGAACTCTGAATCCTCTTCCCTACCCCCACCCCAGGACTTGGTAACCTTTATTCTAGTTCTGACTATATGAATTTGCTTATTCTATTTCTTTCATATCAGTGAGATCACACAGTATCTGCCCTTTAGTGTCTGGCTTACTTCTCTCAACGTGATGTCTCCAAGGTGTATCCATGTTATCACATGTATCAGAATTTCCTTTCTTTTTATGGTTGAATAATACTCCATTCCTCACAATGGAATATTTTTTTGTTTATTTTTGTTTATTCATTCATCAGTTGATGGGTTGCTTCCATGTTTTGGGAAGTGTGAATAATGCCATTATGAACATCAGTGTGCAAAAATCTGTTTGAGTCCTGGATTTCAGTTCTCTGGGGTATATACCTAGAAGTTAATTGCCAATTCATATAGTAATTCCATATTTAACTTTCTGAGGAACTGCCAAACTGTCTCCCATAGTGGTTGCTCCATTTTTCATTCCCACCAACAATGAACGAGGGTTCCTATTTCTCCACATCCTTTCGTTGGCAAGTTTTGAGACAAGAAAAATAATACTCAACCTCTCCCGTTCCAACATATACACCACACACCAACTGTAGCCATATTTTTAGCCATAGGACATTTTGGCCTTGGAGTGGAAAAATTTATTAACTTTCTTTATACTCCACCTTGTTCTAGAAACAATTCAACATGGCATACAAAAAAGTCTAAATTTTTTTTGGGGGGAGGTACATCGGTCATGAATTGAACCTGTGTTTCTTGCATGGCAGGTGAGTATTCTGCCACTGAACCACACATAGAAAGATAAATTTTAGTAAGATAAAATAAATCAAATTTGAAAGGAAATGTAAAAAGAAAACAAGAATAGGAAAAATAAGATAGGTTTAGGAATGAAGTCAATCCACAAAATATAGGCCAGGAAGATACCACCCTCTCTTGGATGTGGGCCATGAATTTGGCTCTACATTTTCTAGCAGCTAACCCAAGAAGCAAAATGTGATTGAATATGTGATTTATTTGTCTTAAGGAAAGAAAAAAACACTTACTCAGGAAAAGCCTAGAAATTAGAGGGAAATGTCTCCTAAATATCTATCCTCATAGATAGGATCATATGTAATGAGCTGGCAACTTCAACATCATTCTTATAGTAAATGATGAGTGACAAAACTCATAGTGAGAACTGAGGGGTCAGGACGTGGGAGCTGAGTGGCAGACAGAGGAGGAATAAAAAGGAAAGGAGGGGACTGTGGGAAAGGGGCTCTGGAATGGTTTGTGCCTGACTGGAAGGGGTGAGGTAAGATTTAATTTGCTAAGAATTAGAAAGCACAGTCTTCCACATTCCCTAAGCAGGCTAGTAGTGTTGTCACTTGAAAATTTAAGAGTATTATTATTTTGCCTCTCTTACAAGAAATAACTGGAATTTCCCCTGACAGATGGAGAAGACCAAATAATAACCAAAATTGTTGAGTTGCTGAAATATTCAGGAGATCTGTTGGAAAGAGAGGTATGAAGCTTTCTGAATAAATGTGAATCTTTTTGTGCCAATGCACTGGTAGAAGAGAATGGAATACACTCCAGGTTGCAATTTTATTCCTTTCCGAAGTTCTGGTTTCCACTTAGTCCCAAATTTTATTTCTCTTGGAGTCAAAATTCTTCATGCTGGAAGGATCTCAAAAATGAATCACTTTGGAAAACCTAAGTGAACCTTCTGGGGCCTCCTTGGAATTTTTGAAAACTAAAAAAAGTAATTTTGTTATTGTAAGAAAAGATACTGGCAAATTAAAATTTGCAGAATGGAATTATTAATCTAGTTCCCCATGTAAGTGATCCCCAGTGAAGTTCTGACTCTTGCATTTGGCCTGCAGCCTGGATATCTGTGTCCCATAGATGCTCAAAGACTGGAGTTCTTTTTGAAATTCCCTATCCCTCTAGTTGCTAGACTGTTTTCCACTTGACGTCTTTCTCAGCAACTTGGCCAAGGAGGTAGGTTACTGTTCCTTGGAGGATTTTTTGATTCCTGCCATCATTCTAATCAGGAACAGAATGGTGTGAGAGTTGCTGTCAGACCGAGTTTGTGAGCAGGCCCCCACTGCTGTCAGGAGGGCTTCTGCATGCTGTCAATCTCTTCTGGGTCAGCCGCTCAGGAACTACTGAGCAGTTTCTAAGCTTCCACAGTCAGGGTTGGCCTGTGGACCTATCTCCTTGAGGTTGCCAGAGTCCAAGGAGGGGAATTCAGGCCCTGGGACTTCTGCAGGATGGGGAGCAGCATTAACAGGCCAGCCACCTCCCCAAGTCCCAGCATGCTCAGCGGCTCCTCCACCAGCAGCTTTTTCAGAGCTGTATCCTGAGGTTGGTGACCAGGAGGGTAAAGGCATGGGAGGAAATGATGCCAAGTGAGTAAGAGCTGAGAAAACCAGGAACTAAAGAAGAGAAGTGGGTAGGTGCATGTTGGGGTCACAAGTAGCAGGTGGAAAGGGGTGCAGAGGAAGCAGGAAATGGAACATGATGCATGTCTTAATCTCTAGAACTGACATCAATGGATAGATTTTAGGGAGTGGTTGATTTCTCCTCAGTTTAAAAATGGACCTTCTAGGAGTCAGGGCTGCTTATCTATGCCAAGAGCTACCTCATGATGGAATAATCTTATGTCACTAGAAGAATTTCAAGTAGATGACAATAACCAATCAGCAGTTCTGAACCTGAATTGGAAGGGTTGTGATTAGATGTCCTCAAGGGTTCCTTACCATTCTAAGGTTTTGTCACTCTCACAGCACTCTCCACCCTACCTTTTCTAAGCAGTGATTTGCAGTAGCCAGTGGGAGACCAGGAAGTCCAGGAGGTTATGAAGGGAAATCCTTCCCTTTTCCCCCCACAAATCACCACTTTCAAAAATCTTGCTTTATCCGATGAACTCTCTTGCCTGATAAAATATTTTGGGTGATATATTTTTTTTTTTACTAATGTAGAAAATGTGGATGTTATTTCCTTTTCATGTGCACTCAATAGACGACTCTGATAGGAACACTCTGTAGGCTGACCTTTTGCTGCATGGGTGTTTTTCCAGGACAGACAGGAAGGTAGCCATGAGGAGAGTGGCCTTGGCCTTGGCCGCAGTGTCTGCAAAGCTGCCCATCCCAGAGAGCACATACAGGCTCGCCCTGTACCTCCCTGACAGCCAGATGCAACCAAGAGAAAATAGAAAGGGGAAAAGGAAAGGGGGAAGGAGCAGCGGGCTCTGTGGAAGGATTTTCTCTCTGGCATTTGATTCTTTTGCCATTTTGGCATGGTCTTGCCATCCAGCTGTCCACTGAGGTTTTGAGCCTAGTGTCAACTGGGTCTCTGAATATGCATAAGAGAAGTCCATTCTTGATCATGTCTGTTGCAGATTTATAAGTCAGACAAACCCCTGTATCTTAAGGAAGCTGAGGAGGTGGACTTGGTTCAGATAAAGGGTACTATTCACCCCAAGTCTTTATGTAACATGACTCTCCCCAAATATCCCTTTAAGGAACAATATTTGTTGAAAACCTTCATCTAGTTCAAGGATAGAACTAGAAGGGAGAGATGTAAAATAGATTGAATGTTGTCTTAGTTTGCCAGGCTGCTATGACAAGTACACACGCTGGTTGGCTTAAACAGCAAGAAATTATTGGTTCATGGTTTCAGACGCTAGAGATATAAAATCAAGGGATTGGTGAAGCCATGCTTTTTCCTCGAAGTCTGTAGCATTCTGGTGCTGACCTGCCACAATCCTTATTTCTTGGCTTGCATCTCTGCCTTCCATCACATGGCAATCTCTCTCTTACTGCTCTCCCTGTTTCCACTGACTTCCTATTTCTTGCTCCTCCCTATGAATTTCTCTGACTTCTGACTCTGTCCTCTTTCCTTTATAAAGTCTCTAGTAATATGGATTAAGACCCATCCTGATTCAGTTGGCTATGCCTTCACTAAAAATAACATCTTCAAAGGTCTATTTTACAAATGGTTTCACACACTTAGGATTGCAGACTAATAAGAAGAACATATCTATGTTGGGCACCCTATCACAAGCAGTATATATAAAGGAAAGGAATCAAGAGATTAGGATTTTATTTTTTTAACTGAACATAAGTACTTTAGGAGTTTTCCCTGTGTTCCCACAGCATCCCGAAAAAATACTAGCATTTAAAGGACACCTTGCTCGTGTCCAGCACTATGCTAAGTATTTTACTCAATTACCCTATCGTATAGGTATTAACATTTTCCCAGTTTAGAGATGACAAAAGAGGCTGAAAGGTTAAGTAATTGTCCTAAGATTGCACAGCTAATAAATAGAAGATGTAGAGTTTGAGCCAAGACAGTCTGATTTCCAGACTCCTGCTTCCGTCGATTATACTCCTTCTTGCAAAGCACTTACCACTGATTGCAATTATCACTGGATGGTAAGCCCTCTGAGTCAGGACCTGAGTCTTATTCATCTTTATATCTCCTTTACCAAACGCTGTACCTGCCCATTGTAACAGCTCGGGAAATAGTCGTTGAATGTTGAATGAATGGGCTGTTCAATTTTACCACTTATTTATCCTGATGAATTGTACTCACAGAGAGCAGGTACATGTCTGGTTGGTTCTGCAGGACATTGGTATCATGACTGAGAAAAGAATCCAGGGCTTTTCCACTAGGTGCTTTAGTGACCCACTGTTGAGTTAGAGTATGGTCTTTTATCTGCCTCACTGGCCCACCCACATTATTGAATGCTTTCCCTCTTGTACCCAGTTGAAGAAAGACAAAGTATTGATGAAGAATTTCCAGGAAGGGCTGTCCTATTCTGTTTTCAAGACCATCACAGACCGGTTCCTCAGTGTTGTTGACACCAGGGGTGAATCAGAGGTCAAAGCTCGTGGCTTTAAAGCTGCCCTTGCAATAGATGCCACTGCTAAGCTCACTGCCATTGACAACCACCCCATGAACAGAGTGCTGGGCTTTGGAACCAAGTACCTGAAAGAGAACTTCTCACCCTGGGTCCAGCAGCATGGTGGATGGGTAAGTATATCCTATTAAAAATGTAATTTTCCTAGAACTCAGGACGATGGGATGGAAACAATTTTTTTCCTTTTTTTTTTTAAGTGAAGGGGACATATCTGCAAAGCACTCCTCTAGGGTCAGGACCCTTGAGTGACAAGAAATAGATCCCACTGATGGGAACATATTTGTAGTGATTATCTCCATCATCAATAAATATTTACTGAGCTCTCAAAGAATATGTGTGGTATGAGTTGGAGGTGAGGGGAGGAGCCCAGGGACAGGGGCTGGCCAGGTGAAACAGGAAATGAGGAGATGATGATATAGAAAATGTTTTGATAGACATAATTTGTTTTCACAAATTTTGCAGGCTATGAAAGTCTGGCAGTGAGACAAAGAGAGGCAAACAGTTCTTTCATCACACTCTCAGATGCTGAAAGGATGGGAGGAGGTGGTAATATTTCTTAGAGATTAAGGGTTCATGACATTTTGTCACTGCTGCTGTGATCTGGCCATTTCATTCCATTATGATTATCTTTAATGAATATAGATGCAAAAATACCGTATGAAATATTTCCAAATAGAATTAACAGCACATTGAAAGAATTATAAACCATGATCAAGTGGGTTTCATTCTAAGTGTGCAAGGGTGGTTCCACACAAGAAAATCAATTAATGGAAAACACCACATTAACAAATTAAAAGAGAAAAGTTACCTGATCATCTCAATTGATACAGAAATGGTATTTGACAAAATCCAGTAACCTTTCTTGATGAAAACACTTTAAAAGATAGAAATAGATGAAAATTTTCCCCAAATGATAAAGGATATATATAGAAAATTCACAGCTAGCATTGTATTCAATGGTGTAAGACTGAAAGCTTTTCCTTTAAGATCAGAAACAAGACAAGGATGCCCACTGTCACCACTGCCATTCAGCATTGTGCTAGAAGTTCTAGCTAGAGCAGTTAGGCAAGAAAAAAAAGAAAGAAAAGGCACTGGAATTGGAAAGGAAGAAGTAAAACTTACACTATTTGCAGATGACACGATACTATATATGGAAAGTCCTGGAAAATCTACAGCAAAGCTATTAGAGATAATAAATGAGTTCAGTAAAGTGGCAGGATACAAGATCAACAAAAATCAGTAGTGTTTCTATACACTAGTAATGAGCACTCTAGGGAGGAAATTAAGGGAAAAAATCCATTTAAAATAGCAACTAAAAGAATAAATTTAATCAAGGAATAAATTTAACCACAGATATAAAGGACTTGTACACAGAAAATGACAAAACGTTGCTGAAAGAAATTAAAGAAGAGCTAAATAAACAGAAGGCCATTCTGTGTTCATGGATTAGAAGACTAAATATCTTTAAGATGTCAATTCTACTCAAATTGATTTACAGATTCAATGCCATTCCAATTAAAATTCCAATTGCCTACTTTGTAGAAATGGAAAAGTGAGTTACCAAATTTATTTGGAAGGGTATGGGGCCCCAAACTGTCAAAAAAAAATATTTAAAAAGAACACTTTGTGAGCTTAAAGCATATTACAAAGCTACAGTGGTCAAAACAGCATGGTACTGGCATAAAGATAGATATATTGATCAATGGAATCGAGTTGAGAGTTCAGAAATAGAACCTCACACCAATGGCCAAGTGATTTTTCACAAGGCCGCCACGCACATTCAAATGGGCTGCCAAAGCCCATTCAACTGGGACAGATGAGTTTCTTAAACAAGTGGTGCTTGGAGAACTGGATACACACATGCAAAAGGATAAAAGAGGACCCCATCTCACACCTCATACAATAATTACCTCAAAATGGACCAAAGACCTAAATATAAGAACCAAGACCATAAAACTCCTGGAAGAAAATGTAGGGGAGCATCTTCAAGATCTTGTGGTAGACAATGGTTTCTTAGACTTTATACCCAAAGCAGAAGCAATGAAAGAAAAACTAGATAAATGGAACCTCATCAACATTAAATATTTTTGTGCTTCAAAGGACTTTGCCAAGAAAATGAAAAGGCAGCCTACTCAATGGGGAGAAAATATTTGGAAACCACATATCTGATAAGCATTTAATATCCAGAATATATAAAGAAACCCTATAACTCAACAATAAAAAGACAAACAATCCAATTTAAAAATGGGCAAAAGAGACTTCCAGGAAGATGGTAGAATAGGATAGGTTGAGTTCACCCCTGCTCCAAAGAACAGCTAGAGAAGGAGCAGAAAAAAGACCAGGAGAGTGATTTCAGGGAGTATGTGACCTGGGAGGGTCCCTACACCATATAAGGAGGCCCTGGCTGAGAAAGCAGAAGAATTGAGACACAGAGAACCAGAGACTGGCCAGCTAGTGCAAACAGCTTAGCACATCCATTTCCAGATGGAGGCCAGGAGTCATTAGCAGTGCATGGACAGGCAGACAGGGACAAGGAAGTAAGCCAAATCACATTACTTGAACACACTACCCTCACGTGCGCTGCCCCCGCCCCACGACTCCCCTCACATCCCATGTACCTAAAACACATCACCCACCCCCACTGCACTCCAAACCCCCCACCACAACCTCCATCCCTGTGCATTCCTGCCCCATACCCCTACCCGCACAGCTCACCCAACTAGTTCCCAGAACCCCACACCATGACACCTATGACCCACAAACTTCATACACTCATCTGCATTCTGCCAACATACCAGCCCCTGTGCATCTGCTCAGCTCCCATCCGCCTCCCACCATGCTGTGCCCCCCACCCCCCACCCTGCTCCTGCACCCCAAGGCCTGCCTGAACTGCACCTTGCTCCCATGGCCCCCACAATGCATGGCAACAACACTGTGACCTGCACCCCACACTCATAGACATCAGCATAGAGTCCCCGCCCCATGCATATTCCTACAACACAACCTGTCACTACACGGTTGTGCCCCTCCCTATGCCTCGCATCCTGCTCCACACCTGTTCTGCAAATACAAAGCTTTAAACTGCTAAAGGAAATCAACATCCAAAGTAACCCTATCAAGATATTTACATGCCTTGAAGCAAGAGAAGATCACTAACCATATGAAGATGCAGATATATATTAGCCCACTCCAATGACCAAATTAAAATACCAGAGGAAACACAGACTTTGGTACATCTAATCAAAGATGTTCATATAACCTTACTAAATCAGTGGGATGGCTAATGACATAAAAGAGATCAAGAAGACAACAGAAGAGCATAAAAAGGAATGTGAAAGAATAAATAGAATAGCAGATATCACAGAGATTAAAGAGGCAGCAGACCAAATAAAAAATATACAGAGATACAGAACAGCAGATTTGAAGAGGCAGAAGAAAGAATAGCGAACTAGAGGATAGGACAATTGATTTTGAACACACAAAACAGCAAATGACAAAAAAGATGGAAATTTTTAAATTGAATCTCAGGGAAATCATGGACAAAACAAAGTGCACAAATATAAGAATCACTGGTATCCCAGAAGGAGAAGACAAGAGTAAAGGGCTAGGATGATTAGTGGAGGATATACTGGGGGAAAACTTCCCAACCTTTATAAAAGATATAAATATGCAAATCAAAGAGGCTAACAAACTCCAAATAGAATAAATCCAAATAGGTCTTCCCCAAGACACATTCTAATCAGCCTCTCAAATGTTGAAGAGAAGTAGAAAAGCCTGAAAGTGGCAAGAGAAAAAACAATCTACTACATACAAGGAAAACCACATAAGACTGAGTTCAGACTATTCAACTAGCACCATGGAGGCAAGAAGGCAGTGGTATGATATATTTAAGATCCTGAAAGAGAAAGACTTCCAGCCAAGAATTCTGCACCCAGACAAACTGTCTTTCAAAACTGAGGGAGAGATTAAAATTTTCACAAACAAAGGATGAGAAAACATGTCAACAAGAGACCAGCTCTACAAGAAATACCACAGGGAGTTCTGGGAGATGTGTGGGGAAGAGTCGGGAGCAGGCAGTCACCACAGGGGTCTCCTGTGACCCAGACGTGGAGGCAGCTTCGCAGGCAGGCCGTTCCAGGGTCTGAGCAGTTGGTTGGGCTTGGAGCAGTTGTTAGCGGGTAGCATGAAGTCCGAGGGAGACAGGCAGCCCAAGAGAAATGGGCAGCTCGAGGGAGACGCTCAACCTGAGCAGCACTCCAAGGTGGTGGTGGAGTTGGTGGAGGAGGAGCCCCAGCCAGCGGGAGAACAGGAGTTCCTCCACCAGGCCAAAGGCCTTGGCAACTATCTATTCAACACTGCATTGCATCTGCTGCTTGAAAAAGATAAGTGAGTAAGTTGCTGAAACAGCACAAACAATAAAGAAATCAGTAGAAGAAGGAAAAATAGATGGCATCATTGATAAGGCAATTATAGGAAATTTTCAGAAGGAACAGAAAAAATTTGTTCAGGAGCAACATACAAAAAAGTTGGAAGCGGCAGTGCCCTCATGGGTTGCCAGTCATGATGAAGAAACGATTCAACAACAAATCTTGGCCTTATCAGCTGACAAAAGGAATTTCCTCATGACCTCCTGGCTGGTATGCAGTTTAATTTTTACTTTGACTAGGTATACCCCGTTGCCCTGGTCATGCTCCAAGAGGATGAGCTGCAGAGTAGGATGAGATTCGTCCATGTTCCTAAACTTGTGAAGGAAGAAGTGTTCTGGAGGAACTACTTTTACCACAGCTCTCTGATTAAGCCCAGGTGTTTCTGAGTGTGTCAGTGATGACTTTGAAGTCTGTAGCTTAAATTAGGAGGATCTGAGGAAAGAAATGGAGCAACTAGTGCTTGACAAAAAGGACGAGGAGATGACCGTAATGGAAGAAGATTCTGCCGATTGGGAAGAAGAATACAACAGGAACTTCAATAATATGAAGTGGTGACAGAATCAGAAAAACAAGATGAAAACTTACATAATATTTATTTCATATAAATCTAGTTAGACTTGTTCTTGTAGTTAATATAGATCTCTTTCTATCACAGAAATACAAAGACAATGTTAGGAATTTTGTTTTCTCTGAGGTCAAAATATAACATACTCTTCAGTCGTGGTTTTCTAAACATTTGTACCCTTCACTGCATTTTCTTTAATACATATATGTTAAAGTATTACATGAATCAATGACCATCAAAATGGCCAAATTATATCAAAGAACTTAAAAGGAAACACTTTCAGGATTATTTTTTTGCTGAGTATTTTCTAAAATTCCATCTGGAAGCCAAAAGATAAAATAATTTTGATGGTTCATTTTAATGGTATAAACATCACACAATTTGGCTATCAGAAAACTGTACAAAAATATTCACTTTTCTTTGTGGCTTTCCTTTTCCTTTATTTTCTTTTTTCTTTTCTTACTATACTACATTTAATATTGTTTTCGTAAATTTCACACCATGGTTTTTGTATAAAGCGAGGCTGTTCATCCTTTTTGTATAAATGACCTTCAGAAGCCTGTTCACCTTAAAGTCCCTTGTTCTTGTTTAAATTGTCACCATGTATAAATGTTTTAGCTTTGTCTCTCTTAATTTAACTCTCAGTCCTTAGAAAAATATAGAGTTCTGCCAGCTGAAAAGAAAAAAAAGACAGGAGAGTGAGGTCTGGAGGAGGGCACAGTACCAGTAAGGGTAACCTAAAGGATAAAAAGAAAAAGAAGGAAAAGAACATATAGATCTGAAAAATAAAATCCAAAGGATAAAAAGATGGATTCAAGAAATGCCCTTACAGTAGTAACTTTGAAGGTTAACGGACTAAATTTACCGATTAAAAGATACAGATTGACATAATGGATTGAGAAATCTAATCCAGCTATACAGTGCTTACAAGAGACTCATTTTAGATACAAGGATACAAGTAGATTGAAAGTGAAAGGATTGGAAAAAGATGTTCCATGCAAGCTGTAACCAAAAGAAAGCAGGAGTAGCTACATTAATATTGGAAAAAATAGACTTTAAATGTAAAGACATCATAAGAGACAAAGAAATATACTATATATTGGTTAAAAGGACAATTAACCAAGAGTAAATAACAATCATAAATGTGTATGCTCCCAATCAAGGAGCTTCAAAGTATATGAGACAGACACTGGCAAAACTGAAGGGAGCGATAGACATTTCAACAATAATAGCAGGAGACTTCAACACACCACTCTCCTCTATAGATAGAACATCCAAACAGAGGATCAACAAGGAAACAGAAAACTTAAACAATTTGATAAATGAATTAGACCTAACAGACATATGCAGGTCGTTACACCCCCAAACACCAGGATATACATTATTCTCTAGTGCTCATGGAACATTCTCTAGAATAGATCATATGCTGGAGCACAAAACAGGTCCTTATAAATTTAAAAACATTAAAATTATTCAAAGCACTTTCTCTGATAACAATGGAGTAAAGCTGGAAATCAATAACCACCAAAGAACAAGAACTTTTACAAACATGTGGAGATTAAATAAAACTCTTAAACAATGAGTGGGTCAAAGAAGAAATTGCTAGAGAAATCAGTAGCCATCTGGAGATGAATGAAAATGAGAATACAACATATTAGAACTTATGGGATGCCACAGACTGTGCTGAGAGGGAAACTTATTGCCCGAAATGCCT
Organism: Myrmecophaga tridactyla; assembly: GCA_004026745.1. Lineage (NCBI taxonomy): Eukaryota > Metazoa > Chordata > Mammalia > Pilosa > Myrmecophagidae > Myrmecophaga > Myrmecophaga tridactyla. Next base: position 13,882 of record PVIY010026799.1, on the reverse strand, counting down.
ATATTAAAAAGAAGAGCAGAAATCGAGGCATTAATTGCTCACCTGAAGAACTTTGAAAAGAACAACAAACTAACTCCAAAGCAAAGAGAACAGAAATAACAAAGATTAAAGCAAAGTTAAATGAATGGGAGAACAAAAGAACAATAGAAAGAATCAATAAAACCAAAAGTTGGTTCTTTGAGAAAATCAATAAAATAGATGGGCTACTAGCAAGGCTGACAAAGAAAAATACAGAGTTGATGCAAATAAACAAAATCAGAAATGAGAGGGGGTCATTACCACAGACCCTGAAGAAATAAAAGAAATCATAAGAGGATACTAGGAACAACTTTATGCCAAGAAACTAGGCAACTTTAGATGACATGGACAAATTCCTGGAGACACACAAACAAGCTACACTGACTCAGGAATAAACAGAAGATCTCAACAAACCAATCACACGTAAAGCAATTCAATCAGTCAGCAAAAATCTTCCTACAAAGAAAAGCCCAGGGCCAGATGGCTTCACAGGGGAATTTTATCAAATGTTCCAAAAACAACTAATACCAATCCTGCTCAAACTTTTCCAAAAAATTGAGGAAAAAGGAATACCACCTAATTCACTTTATGAAGCTAACATCACTTTAATAACAAAACTGGGTAAAGATGCTACAAGAAAGGAACTACAGACCAATCTCCCTAGTGAAAATAGATGCAAAAATTTTCAACAAAATATTAGCAAATCGAATCCAGCAACACATTAAAAGAATTATACACCACAATCAAGTGGGGTTTATACCAGGAATGTAAGGATGGTTCACCACAAGAAAATCAGTTAATATAATACAGCACATTAACAAATCAAAGGGAAAAATCATATAATCATCTTGATTGATGATGAAAAAGCATTCAACAAAATTCAAAATCCTTTTCTGATAAAAGCACTTCAAAAGGTAAGAATCAAAGGTAACTTCCTCAACATGATAAAAGGCATATATGAAAAACTCATAACCAGCATTATACTCAATGGTGAGAGGCTGAAAGCTTTGCCCCTAAGATAGAGAACAAGACAAGGATGCCCTCTGTCACCACTATTATTCAACATTGTACTAGAAGTTCTAGCTAGAGCACCCAGACAGGAAAAAGAAATAATAGACACCCAAACTGGAAAAGAAAAAGTAAAACTTTCATTATTTGCAGATGACATGATACTATACTTGGAAAACACTAAGAAATCTACAACAAAGTTACCTGAGCTAATAAACAAATTCGGCAAGATGGCAGGTTATAAAATTAATGTGCAAAAGTCAGTACTGTTTCTATACACAAGCAATGACTTAACCGACAAGTCAATTAAGGAAAAAAATTCCATTCAAAATAGCAACTAAAAGAATCAAGTATCTAGGAATGAACTTAACTAGGGATGTAAAGGACTTATACACAGAGAACTACATAACATTTTTAAAAGAAATCAAAGGAGATCTAAATAGGTGAAAAGACATTCCATGCTCATAGACAGGAAGGTTAAATGTAGTTAAGATGTCAATTCTACTCAAATTGATCTACAGATTCAACACAGTACCAATCAAAATTCCAACAACCTACTTTGAACACTTGGAAAAGCTAGTTACCAAATTCATCTGGAAGGGAAAAAGACTCCAAATAGCTACAAGCATCCTAAAAAAGAAGAATGAAGTGGGAGAATTAACACTCCCTGATTTAAAAACTTATTATAAAGCTACAGTGGTCAAAACATTATGCTACTGGCACAAGATGAAAGCATTGACCAATGGAATTGAATCAAGACTGCAGAAGAAGTAGACCACCAAATCTATGGTAAACTGATCTTTGACAAGACCCCCAAATTCACTGAACAGGGACAAAATAATCTTTTCAATAAATGGGCATGGGAGAACTGGATATCAATAGCCAAAAAAATGAAAGAGGACCCTTACCTTATACCTTATGCAAAAATTAACTCAAAGTGGATGAAACACTTAAATACAAGAACCAGTACCATAAAACTCCTAGAAGAAAATGTAGGGAAACATCTTCAAGACCTAGTAAAGGAGATAGCTTCCTAAACTTTACACTCAAAGTACAAGCAACAAAAGAAAAAATAGATAAATGGGAGCTCCTCAAAATCAAATGCTTTGGGGCCTCAAAAGACTTTCAAAAAGGTGAAGAGGAAGCCAACTCAATGGGAGAAAATATTTGGAAATTACATATCAGCCAAAAGTTTTGTAACCTGTAAACATAAAAAAATCATACAACTTAACAAAAGAACAAACAACCCAATTATAAAGTGAGTTAAAGATATGAATTAGACATTTTACTGAAGAGCAAATACAGATGGCTCAAAAGCATATGAAGAGATGCTCATTCTCATTAGCTATAAGGGAAACGCAGATCAAGACTCTAATGAGATACCACCTCACACCTATAAGAATGGCTGCTATTAAACAAACAGGAAACTACAAATGTTGGAGAGGATGTGGAGAAATTGGGACACTTACCCACTGCTGGTAGGAATGTATAATGGTAGAGATGCTATGGAAGACAGTCTGGCAGTTCCTTAGAAAAGTAAATATTGAGTTGCCCTATGACCCAGCAAAACTATTATTCATTATATATCCAGAAGAGCTGAAAGCAGTGACAGAAACAGACATTTGCACAGTGATGTTCACAGCAGCACTATTCATAATTGCAAAAAGATGAAAACAACCCAAGTGCCCATTAACAGACAAGTGGATTAACAAAATGTGGTGTATATATATATATACACACATACACATACAATGGAATATTATGCAACAGTAAGACAAAATGATGTCCTGAACCACATGACAAGATGGATGAGCCTTGAGGACATAATGCTGAGTGAAAGAAGCCACACACAACAGGACAGATACTATATGATTCCACTTCTATGATCGTGATAAAGGTAAAATCAGAGGCTTATAACAATGAGCATAGCCTAAATACTCCTAAAGAGTAGGAGAAAGATCAAAGGTGATCATGCTGTTGTACAGAGAAGATTGGGTTTAACAAACGAGTATGAGTGCCGAATCATTGTATTTCTTTTAGCCTCTGATACCTTAGAGCAGCTAGAAACAAAAACCTAAAATTATGGAATTGTAACCCATACAAATCTCTGAAATCTGTTCTACAACTAATTGTTGCGATGTGCTTTGAAATGTATTGCTTTTATGTATATATGTTATTTAAAGAGGAGGGGAATATAACAGGGAAGATAGAATTTGACAAATGAATGTGACTGGTGAATCATTATATTGATATTTCTGTTGGTCTCCAATGTCTCAGGGCAGCTAGCAGAAAAAGCGAAAAATCATGGAAGTGTAAACCACACCAAACTTTCCAATTTGTTATATAACCACTTGTTAAAATGTACTTTGAAATTTGAAAAAAGGGCAAAAGATTTGAATAGACAATATTCCAAAGAGGAAATACAAAGGACTAAAAGCACATGAAAAGATGTTGAACCTCATTAGCAATTAGGGAAATGTAAATCCAAACCACAATGAGATATCATTTCACACCTTCTAGAATGGGCACTAAAAAAACAGAAAACTATAAGTGTTAGAGAGGATGTGGGGAAATAGGAATAGGAACACTCATTCCATGCTGGTGGGAATGTAAAATGGGGCAGCTGCTATGGAAGACATTTGGCAGTTCCTCAGGAAGCTAAGTATAGAGTTGCCAGATGATCCAGCAATCCCACTCTAAATATGGAGGCAGAAGTACTGAAAGCAGGGACATGAACAGACACTTGCACATTTATGTTTATAGCAGCATTATTCACAATTTCCAAAAGAAGGAAGCAATCCAAGTGCCCATCAACCAAAGAACAAAATGTGGTATACACATATGATGGAATTTTATTCAGCTGTAAGAAGGAATGAAGTCCTGAAACATGCGACAACATGGATGAACCTTGAGGACATTATGTTGTGTGAAATAAGCCAGACACAAAAGGAAAAACACTGTATGATCTCACTGCTTTGAACTAATTAAAATAAGCAAACTCATAGAGTCAGAATCTAGAATACAGGTTCCCAGGGGATAGAATGGGGGTAAACAATGGGGAACTGATGCTTAATTTGTGCAGAATTTTTATTTAGGTTGATTATAAATGCTTGGAAATGAATAATGGTGATGGCAGCATTTTGAGTATAATTAACAGTGCTTAATTATGTTTGTGAATGTGGTTGAAAGGGGAAGTTTTGGGTCATGAATGTTACTTGAAGGAAAATTAGAAGACAAAACATGGTACTTTAAAACATAGTGAACCCTGTTATGGACAATGAACTGTGGTTAATAGTAAAAATATACAAATGTTCTTTCTTGAATAATAACAAATATAAGACACTATTACAAGTTGTTAATAGTAGGGTGGTATATAGGAAAAATGTCCCTAATGTAAACTATGGACTATTGTTAACAGTAATATTTTAATATTCTTTCATCAGTTGTAACCAAGGTACCATACTCATGCAAAGTGTCAATAATGAGTAGGGAGGGCATATTGGGAACACTGTATTTTTTACATGACTTTTCTGTAAATTTTTTAAAACTTCTGTAATTAAAAAAAACATTATTCTAAGAGAAAGAAACCAGAAAAAAAAAATGGCCCAAGGATTTGAACAGACATTTCTCTAAAGAATATAAGCAAATAGCCAATAAGCATATGATGTTAAGCATCCTTAGTCATTAGGGAAATGCAGATCAAAATCACAATGAGATAACACTCACTAGAATAAAAATAGAAAAGAAAGACAAGCATTGGGGAGAATGGGGAGAAGTTAAATTGGAACCTCATACTTTGCTGGTGGGATTGTAAAATGATGCAGTCACTTTGGAAAATAATTTGGCATTTCCTCAAAATAGTAACTGTACAGTTGATGTATGACCCCACAAATCCACTAATAGGCATAAATCCTAGAAAACAGATGTCCACATAAAAACTTGCTCATGAATTTTCATAGCATTATTCATAATAGCCAATAACAAAAAATCCATGAACTGATAAATGGGTAAACAAAATGTGGCATATCCATATAATGGAATGATATTCAGACATACAAAAGAATGAAGAACTGAATACATGCTACAACATGGATGAATCTTGAAAACATTTTGATAACTAGAAGAAGCCAGAAATGAAAGGTCATTCATTGTATTATTATTGTATTATTCTGTAAATGAAATGCCTGGAATAGGCAAATCCATAGATAGATTTGTGTTGCCAGGGGCTGGTGGAGAGGGAAGTTGGAAGTGACTGCTAATGGTTATGAGGTTTCTTTTTGGGGTGATAAAAATGTTCTAAAATCAGACAGAGGTGATGCTTGCACAATTCTGTTAAAAATAACTGAACTACAAGGGCAAATACATATTAATTATATTTCAATAAATCTGTTATAAATATAATGGTTCCTATCTAGTAACCAAATTAAAAAAGAAAAATGAATACAAATATTTTTCCTTATTTACTTGTTAATTTGGTTGCAGGTGCTAGAGAGAAAAACAGTTCCAATGGGAGAAAATAGATTAATTCTTCAGTAGAAAAACAATGGGTATTTTCAAAGTCTTTAGAATTTGATAGCACTAGTTCTTTATCATCTATAGTTTCGATTCAAAATTTATTACTTTCTTTTCCAGGTCATCTTAAACCTAAACCTTAACTCTGTTATAGATTTAATTTGGAGCATGTAACTGGAAATTAAGAGAGAGAAAAAAGAGAAAGAGAAAGGGTTGAAAAAAATAAAGAATTTTGATAATAGAATATTTGAATAGATATGAACTACGAAAGTCTGAAGGAGATGAGGACTGGAACCTGTGCTCAGTATCCTTGAACAGGAAAGGAGACATTGAGTGGCAAGACCCCAGGAACTTCTGTTGGCCCAAATATCTTGAAGTGTCCTGGTAATGGTATGGAAGGATGGAAAACTATTCAGATGCACAAGGTTTCCAGAAGTTAGAAGTTTGGGATTCTTAACGATCTCCTTATTCCATGTTGCATGAGTGCCTTTAATTTCCCCACCTAAACTGCAAAACTGTGAGGGCAGAATTGTGTATCATATATGTCTCTTTGGGGCTCCCACTACATATATACATTTGTGTGTGTGTGTGTGTGTGTGTGATATCGTGGATATTCAACCAATACTTGTGGAATAATGAATGAATTAATCAAATGGATATACAGCAACTCCATCTATAAAGTGTGCTTAAGCAGCTAACATGAGATTTTAATTTTCTCCTTGGCCCTTTTTCCTGATTGTGAAGCACCATTCTACAGCTCTCTGAAAAGAGAGATATTTGCAACTTCTACAGTCACCAGCTTTGTCAATGCCTATTCTTATGAATTTTAAAGGCAGCATCAAAGACTTTTCCCATCTTCACGAAAGGATTCAGCTGTTAACCCTGGATGTGTAACAGAAATCCTTAGCTGATGTTTTCCTAGCAGGCATACCAAGGATGCCTGTCACCTTTCCAAACCCTTCCCCCTCAACCCTAACATCCACTCAGAGCCCTGAGTAGTGCCTGGGGTAAGAGACCAGATTTAACAGGCATATGTTTTCACTTCAACAGTAATTCAAACTTGGAATTTTAAGAATCTATTTCTCTTTTTCCCTTGTAGGAAAAAATACTTGGGATATCTCATGAAGAAGTGGACTGAAACATCAGGAGATTCGTCATCTGGAATACTCAGTGTCCAAACTGGGATCCTGGGCACACTGGTATTAGTACAGACTGCACGACAAAATAAAAATGTACAAGGCAGACGGAGCACTGGAATTTTCAAAACCATTAAAATGAGTTCCTGTGAATCAAGAGGCAACTTTTTCATCTCCAGCTCAAAGAATGTAGTAGCACAGTCTTTGACCTGATGTTTTCAGGCCCTCCATGCAGAAGTGATAAGTCTATCAAATGTTTGAAACAGGAAACATCATCCTACCTCTGCTGGCTACTTTAGGGAATGCATGTTACAGATGTCTGTTGACTTCATGAGGGTGAAATGATAAATTGTACATGCTCTTACTCTCTGGTTTCTAGTACTATTTATCTGTTTTTTAAACCACACTTGGAATGGCCAGATACATGCATTGTTTCAGGCCTACCTTTAGAAAGATACTGCTATTCATGAGTTGAATATTAGCACATGTAGTTTCAAGAGACTCTGAGCTTATTGCTACATCTTTTAGCTTCAGGAGCCAAGGATGATTCTTTTTGACTACTTTCTCAATGGAAATTCCTTTGGCAGTTTGAAAACTTCTATTTGGCAGAAACTATGACTTCCACAACCCTGAAGTCTTTTCTCAGTGACACCTCTACATTTTCAGGTTTCTGGGGCTTTGTTATTCTTCATGGTACTGTAAAATGATTAGTAGCTGGTAAAATAAATATGCAGAAAGACCACTTCTAAGAGTGTATTTCGATTAAAAGAAGTATTGGTTAAAAGAAGTAATGATACCTACCTCAAGGGTATTTATTTTCAATAAAGTGCTTAGAACAATGCTTAGTACTTAGGAAGTGCAGTGTTCATTTATGTTCCCTGTCATGCGCTGGAAACTTCCTTTGCTCTCAAAGCAAATACTGTTCAGAAATATGCTCAATAGCGAGCGTGTAACACATTTTTTTTTAATTCTATCAAATTATAGGGTCCTAGAAATCTTTGGATCTCTACCATCAAGGATACAGACAAAGATAGACAAATGGGTAACACTTGCTTAATAAACCTGTGATGACTGAACAAATGAAAATATACCTTTAAAAAATTGGACACTTTTTTTTACTCATATGCCCACTCATCTTGATTAAAATCAGGTATTGTCTTTTACTTCCTACCTGTTCTAGTTTGCTAGCTGCCGAAATGCAATATACCAGAAATGGAATGGCTTTTAAAAGGGGGAATTTAATGAGTTGCTAGTTTACAGTTCCAAGGCCGAGAAAATGTCCCAATTAAAACAAGTCCACAGACATGTCCAATTTAAGGCATCCGGGAACGATACCTTGGTTCAAGAAGGCCAACGATGTTTAACATTTCTCTCTCAGCTGGAAGGGCACATGGCGAACATGGTGGCATCCGCTGGCTTTCACGTGGCTCTATCAAAAGGGACTCTCTCCAAAACATTTCTACTTTAAAAGGATTCCAGCAAACAATTCCACCTTCAGTGGGTGGAGACACACCTCCATGGAAATCATCTAATCAAAAGTTACCACCCACAATTGGGTGGATCACATCTTCATAGAAACCATCAAAATGCTCCCACCCAGCAATATTGAATGAGGATCAAAGGGCATGGCTTTTCTGGGGTCCACCACAGATCCAGACCAGCACACTACCTTACACTGAAAGTCATAAATGTAAAGGAAAGGAACCTCCTCTTACAGATGGAGCTAATGAAGACCATCCCCTTCCCACTTTGATCCAAACATTCCAAATTATTTTTAATTCCCCAAAATGGTACCTCTTAAACCTTCATAATAATCTCCCTACATGGAATGTTCTTGTTTGCAGAACCCTTTTCCCCATTGCCACTAATCCAACTGACTAACGCCCATTTTTCCAAGTGGACTCTGGCAATTCCTCGAGGACGCATTTGCTAACCCTCCTTTGTCCCCTATGAGGCTATATTTGGATGCCTTTCCTCATAAGCATCCCTACAACACCCTGCATATAGACACTATACTTAATATATTGTACCATAAAAACTGATTTAATACAAGTTTCCCCCAGGGGATTGTAAACCACTTGTAAATATGTATCACGGCTAGTTTAACTTTGTACACCTAATGCCTAGCACAGTAAGTAGTGTATATTTATATTTAGTGCACCATTGCAGCATCACAACCTAGCCTCACTACTATGGCTTCTAATTCAGTGTAATTGGAATATGACACAAGGTATGTGTAGTTAAAACAATCTAAGTGTTTTCAATATCAAATGCAGCTTCTGGCCAAGATGAAGTAGTAAGAACTGGGTTTATTCACCTGCTTGAAAAAACCGAAGAATACAAAACACAGGACACAGCAGTTTTCAAGACATCAGGCATCAGATAATGATCAATCCCTGAGAGGTGAGAAAGAAAGCAAACCTAATGAATACGCCAGAGTACTGCATTTAGTTTCCAAATTGAATTAGAAGGAAGAGAACCCCTGCTGAGCTCAGTAATCTCCCTGAATAGGGTAGATAGAGTTCAGAGTTCAGGAAAGCCAAGATGAGTAAAGTTTGCAGGATAGATAAAGGAGAGAGGAGAATGGCATGCAGGTCCAGATATCTGCAGACAGCCCCTCTCAAGTATTGATCAGCACATGCACATAAAGAAGATTACCTGAGGCTTCAGAAAGAACCACTCAAAGGTCAAACAGGCCTGGGAGTAGTGCCTATTTCCACCAGCCAGAATGGCAACAGGAAGAATACTCAGAAGAATTCTGCTCGGTAGGGGGGAAAAACTTAGTCCTAAACGAAACACTCTTTTGCTCCTGCCCAACATAGCTTAAGAACAAAAACTGACAGGACTAATATGTTATTAAGTAATTTAGCTGTGCTCCAGAACAAAGCCAAGAATCTTTGTAAGGCTCAAAAATATCCAGCATTTAACAAGGTACGTTCACAATGTCTAGCATCCAATCAAAATTATAAGGCCTGCAAGCAAGCAGGAAAATTCAAAGCATGAGTGTAAGGCCTGGCCCGGTAGCCTCTGGTTGGAAGGCCCCCACCTGAACTAAAACCGTGAACATCCGGGCATACAGCTGTTCAAACTCAGCCAATCAGGACCTGTCCTGACAAACAAAGGACCCCCCCCCCCACTGCACACGGCCTGTAGCTATGCCCCCAGCCCTAAAGCATGCGAAACTCCTAACCTACCACAGGAGGCCCCATAGGCATTGTCAGCACCCCCCACTAGCTAGCCTATATCTAACCCCGCAGCTCCTAGGGGGGCGCAACTTCCCTGGCCCGCACCCTGAGCACCCAGACCCGGGAACCTCGCCCCGGGACAATAAAATTTTAAACTCAGACTCAGTTTCTCTGATTTCTCAGTCGGCTACCGTCTAAAACCTGACAATGAGAAAAATCAATCAAAAAGCAACTCAGAAAATATATATCAACGAATGCCAAGCATAAGAAACACACAGAAAACTACAACAAGGCACACCATAAACTGCCCAAAAGCAGTATTAAAAAAATCTTAAAATCAGCCAGAGAAAAATACATGTTACATAAAGAGGAACAAAAATAAGAACGTCAGCAAAATTTTCTTGGGAAACAATACAAGATAGAAGAAAGTGGAGTAACATCTTTAAAGTATTGAAAGAACTGTCAACATAGAATTTTAAACCTAGCAAAAAGATGTTTCAAAATGAAGGTGAAATAAATAGTTGACAGACACAAAAGCGAAAATTCTTCACCAAGAGTTCTGGACTGCAATAAATTTTAAAGGAAGTCTATTAGACAGAAGAAAAATTCTATCAAATATACATCTCCGCAGAAAAGGAAATTATAAATATGTAAAAAATATATAATAAATGTAAAAAACTCCAGAATTTAGTTTGGTTCCTGGACCATGCACCCACCCCACCCCCCCCCAAAAAAAACCACTCTTATTTAAATCTCTTTGAAAATAATGGAAATCTAGATGCTGACCTTACAGCGTTCACAAATGTTAACTAAAAATAGATCACAGAGCTAAATTTAAAATGCAAAACTATAAACTTTTAGGATATAGAAGCCAAGCCTTGGGCTTGGCAATGAGCTTTATATGCAACACTGAAAGCATGATCATGAAAGAAAAATTAAGCTGGACTTTGTTAAAATGAAGACCTCCCCTTCTGTGAAAGACTCTGTTAAGAGAAAAGATAAGCCATAGAGTGAGAAAAAAATTGGTAAACACATACTGATAAAGGACTTGTATCCAAAATATACAAAGAACTCTTAAAACACAATAATAATAATTAAAAAAATAAAAACAAAAGTGTGTAAAAGATACAGACACCTAACCAAAGAAGATATAAACATGGCAAACAAGCATAAGAAAAGATGCTCAACATTTTATGTCACTGGGGAATTGCAAATTACAATGAGATACCACTAAACACCTATTAGAATGGTTAAACCCCAAACAATGGCAACACCTAATGCTGATGACAATATGGAAGAGCTGGAACTCGCCTTCTGCTTGTGAGAATACAAAATGGTACACCCACTTTGAATGAAGTTTGGTCATTTCTTTATAAATAAACATAGTCTTAACTATATGATCCAGCTATACTTGGGTACTTGTAGGTATTTACCCAAATGAGTTGAAAACTCATAGGTGCTTTATTCATAATTGCTAAAAACTGAAAGCAAACAAGACATCTTTCAATAGGTGAATAGTTAAACTGTGATGCTTCCATACAATGGAATATTATTCAGCAATAAAAGTAAATAAGCTAAAATGAAAAAAAGATAAAAATTAAAAATAAGCTAAACAGCAGAAAGAAAGGGAAAAATGGTTTGATAAGTTGACATTTGTTGAAGATTATAGTAGGTACCCAGGATCTCATTAAGCCATACAAAAAAATGGAAGGACCTTAAATACATATTGCTAACTGAAAGGAATCAGTCTGAAAAACAAACTGCATTATTCCAACTATATAACATTCTGGAAAAGGTAAAATTATAGAGACAGAAAAAAAGATCAGAAGTTGCTGTAGGTTTGAGGGATAAACAGATGAAGCACATCGGTAAGGAAAGGATAAAAAGATGAAGCACAAGACATTTTTAGAGCAGTGAAACTACCATGTATGATGCTGTAATGATACCATTTATCAAAACCCACAGAACTATAAAACACAGAGTGAAGCCTAATGTGGATTCTGGAATTTAGTTAATAATATATCAACATTGGTTAATCCTATTTGTAACAAATGTACCACACCAATACAAGATATTAATAATATGGGGGGAGGGGAGAAGAGGTATATGGGAACGTTCTGCTCAATTGTTCTGTAATCATAAAGCTGCTCTAAAAGATAAATCTATTAATTAAAAATAATAAAATGGGCAGTTTAAAGGAATAATATATTGTGAGGTTTATAACATGTAGAATTCAATGTATGATAATAATAGTACAGAGCCTGGGAGAGACGGAAGTGTAATTGCAAGGTTCTCATACTATATGTGAAGTGTATACTTTCACTTGGAAGTAGATTGTGGTTAAGTTAAAAATGTATACTATCAAAAAAAAATGTATATTATCAATCCTAAAGCAACTACCAAAACATACATGTACACTCACGTAAGACTTACAGCTAATGAGCCAGCAAGGGTGGTACTATAGAATCATAAGAAAAAAACAAAATAAAGCAAAAAAGGAGGAAAGGGGAAACAAAGGACAGGTGAAACAAATGAAAAACAAACAGTAAGTGGTATGGTAAACCATGACAACAATCACAATAAATGCAAACGTTTTTAATATCCCAATTACCAGATTTTATAAAAAAAGCAAGACTCATTTATATGTACCAACAAAGAAGTTACTTTAACACAAACAGGTAAAAAGTAAAAGGATGGAAAAGACATACAATGAAAACACCAGTAAAAACAAAGACAGAGTGGTTATATTAATAACAAAGTAGATTCTGAGCAAAGAATAGTACCAAAGATAGTGTTATTTAATAATAAAAGGAGTCAATTCATTAAGAGAATATAACAATAGTAAAGTTTATACATCTAATAATAGCTTTGAAATACATGAAGCAAAAACTGGTAGCACTCAAAAAGGAGTAGACAAATCCATAGTTATAGCTTGAGATTTCAAAGCCCTTCTCTCAATAATTAATAGAAGCAGAAAGAAAACCAATAAAGTAGAATAGACTTGAACAACACTATCAGCCAACTTGATCTAATTGATAGTATGAACACTATATCAAACAACAATAGGAAACACATTCTTTTCAGGTACACATGGAACATTTACCAAGATTAAACTATATTCTGGGCCACACACAACTTTCAATAAATTTAAAAAGATTCAAGCCATATGAAATATGTTTGCTGAGCACAGTGGAATTAGGAAGAAATTCAAAGCACTAAACAAGCATATTAGAAAAGAATGGTCTTGTGTCAGTAACTTCAGCTTTACCTTAAGAAACTAGAAAAAGAGCAAACTGAATCCAGAGTTAGCATATGAAAGGAAATAATGAAGGGAAGCAAAGAAACAGAAAACAAAAATAGAGAAAAATCAATGAAAACAAAAGCTGGTTCTTTCAGAAGATCAGTAAAATCTCCTCCCAGACTGATCAGGATAAAAGAAGACATGAATTACCAGTGTCAGGAATGAGAGAGGTTGCCATCACCACTGGTTCTACACATATTTAAAGGATACTAAGAGACTATTACAAACCTTATGCCAACAAATTCGACAACTTAGATGAAGTAGACAAATTTCTTGACAGACAGAAACTACCAAAGCTTATTCAAGAAAAAACAGAATGTAAAGTGGAAAAACAATTTTGGATAACATTTTGGCAGCTTCTTAAAGTTAAACATACATCTACCATATGACCCAACCATTTCACTCTTAGGTATTTACTCAAAGGAAATGAATTTGGTCAAAAATTTGTGCCAAAGTAGCAGCTTTATTTCTAATAGCCCAAACTGAAACCCACCAAAATATCCGTCAACAGATGAATAAACAAATTGTCAAATATGCATACATCGGAATACTATTCAATAATAAAAAGGAATAAACTATTGATATATGCTGTTACATAGATGAATGTTAAAAGCATTATGCTAAGAGAATAAAGCTAAACAAAAAAGAGGTACATTTATTTATATAAAATTCTAGAAAATACAGAAAAGCCCATAGTGAGAGAAAGCAGATCATTAGTTGCT